>JAOTQJ010137895.1:3718-40720 GCA_025642045.1 Solanum sejunctum | reverse complement strand
GTGAAAACATAATTAATTCCATATTTAAATCCATAGTGCAATCTCTCATGCATAAATAATTTCAAAATGTAAACATGCATACTTATAACTTCATAAACCCAAAGTAAATCATCATATAACGATTTTAAATCACATTAAAATTATCAAATAAATACTACCCATGCATCAATAAAAATTTAAGAATCACAATATTCAAAACCCCAAATTAAAGTAATCAAAATCCATATAGGTTTCTTGAAAATAATTTTGGATCTCCTTGATTGAAAGGAAATCAAGGATCAACCCACACGCACATGCATGCTACAGGTACCAAGGAATGACACCAGAAATATCAACTCCCTGTTATATGAAATTACCCTACTCAAAATGTAGGTCATAACATGGCCTTACTTAGGGTCAACTAAGTCATAGGAGTAATAATGGAAGAGAACCTACTTACGATCTCCGGTAATAGCCCACTTAAGCCAAGAGGCTCCTAATACCCAAGGAAATCAAGGTATAGGTTAACACCTAATCACATTTATCTTACTAAAGTCCACCTTAATACCATCACTAGGCACCACACAATCTAGGAAGACAACCTCTTACCACAAAAATTCCCATCTCTCCTACTAGCATCCAAACATTCTTCCTTAAACGTGTAATACTACCCTCAAATAATTCATACGCACTACCTCATTAGGGAACAAACCACATTATCACCACCAAAGTCACCATAAACCTATTAGAGTAGGACTAAAGATCTTACTCATGAGACTTTTAGGCATAATCGATGCCCTCGTCAAACGAAAGGACACTATCACAAAATTTAAAATATCAAAAAGGTCATTTAAAGCCTGATATACTAACAACAATTCTATAGACAAAACAACTTAAGTTCAACACCTCTATTTCTCACATGATGAAAAATGCAACTCCTAAGAGACCAATTGTACCTTTTGGCATAAAATGGACCTACCTCCCTGATGTACTGTCAAAATACAACACATTTAGTGCCTGAAACAAAGGATTTTGTGAGTTCTTAAAGCAACTTTTAATTTTTTTGATGCGTTTTTATGTTAAAATTGCAAAAAAGTTAGGTCGGCATGATTTTGAAGAAAAGTTGAAGATTTTCGTGATGTATAAGCCTTATGAGCCAACATACAAGTCATAGCTCAAGCTACGAGTCATACAGTGGTGTCGTAGTAGGATTCAGAGACCAAAAATTAGAAATCTACCAAGTGAAGGTCATCCATATGAGCCCAGCCTATGAGACATAATACACACTATGACTTGTATAGGTGGACTAGTACCAAGAATTAGAGGGCAAAATATTGGACCAAAAACTGAAGACCAAGACTATGAGACCAACATACAAGTTGTAACTCAAGTAACGACTTATACCTATGGGTCATACCAGTTCAGTCCAAGATGCTAAGAACCTGATATAAGACCCCTACTATGACTAGTAGGCCAACATATGAGTCATAACTGCGATATTTATCAGATGTCAGTTGTATTTTCTGTATAATTTCAAGGGTTGTTTTGTAAATACTATAAATAGTTTAAGTTAGGTTTTTGATGAGTGTTCGAATAGTAGACATTTATCCATTACATTTTGAAGCTTTTCTTAGGTTTTTAGAGTAGATTATTATTCGCTTTTCAAAAATCCATTTTGGGGATTCCAAATCTTACTCTGTATTCATTGTTGATCAATCAAGCTTATAGGTTTGCAATTTGTGGTGCCTATCTCCTTCTTTGTAATTGGTGAAAGTCTTAACTATGTCTATTATGTGCATTTTTGTGTGTTTTATCTTAGTTGAGTAGCTAAACACCCACAACTTGGGGTTGTGGGAACCACATATAGTTGACTTGAGATGACCTATTGTATTGTCTATTTCCCTTCATGATTAATGTTGTTTGGTGGTGGCCAACACCAAACCACACCTACTATCATGGTCCCGACCAAGGTAGTGACAAATAAGAAAAGGGAAGTAGATGATAGGATTCGGTTGATGTCTTCCTATCTAATCAACCAAACTTAACCAAGAGGTGGTTGACTTGGAAAATAGGTAATGGTTTGTTGGCATGCCATTATAGTCGACCAAGCTTCATGGTGAAATTCGACCTTTACCTTCATAAGAGGGCTGTAAGAACCTAAGTTTCGTCCTGCATGTGATTCACTAATCGTAGTTATGTTATCTATGGTAATTTAGTCAATGAACCATGGGGAACACAATTCCCAAGTTGTCCCAAAAATTGATTGTTTTCCTGAATTTTAATTAGTTTTTATTTTATGTTATTTTTGAATCACAAACCCCTCCCCCCTTTCAAAGATTGTAGTCATAGATACCAGAAATGATTAGTAGTGAAATTTTGTAGTCAAGCCCAATATTTCCTCTGGATTTGACCCTAACCTTGGTTACACTAATTATTGATAGCAACCGCTTTCTTATTGGAGTGCGACTATCACATCAAAAATTTTGCCTTCGTTACCAGGGAACACAGCTAGGTGTTGATTTGATTTAACTATTAGTTAAATCTTGTGTTAATTTCTAAAGTGTCTTGTACTTTACTTTTATTTTTGTTTTTATTTTTTGATTTTTTTATAGGGTGTATTGGTTTGTATGTCCAACACAAGGAGCCAAGGCAATCCGTTAGCTCCACTAAATTTGGAGATCTATCGACTACCAAAAAAAATGGCTCAAGTGAATAAGGACATTGAGGTTGAGAAGGATATGCATGTGAATAAGGAAGACTTAAAATGAGAGGGGACGCCAGCACTAAGTATTAATTGGCCATAATTTAGAGATTTCAATGCAAATACTTATAGGAAGAATCAGTACCGATTGAACCCTATAACAATGGATGTTACCAGTTCTATAATACTGCCCCCTCTACCGGCAGATGCTATGTTTGCAGTATCAAGTGGATTACTCCACATTCTCAAAAACTATGGCCTATTCACAGGGCTATTATCAGAAGATCCCCACTGTCATCTCCAAAATGTCGTCTTCATGCACAAAAGTGTCATAGGGACACAAAATATTTCTATTGATGCTATTAGATTGAGGGTGTTTTTATTGTCACTGATTAGCAATGTAGCTGTATGGTTGTCTAAGCTACCTCCGTGTACCATCATAATTTGGGCTGAGCTATAGATAGTGTTCTCAGAAAGATATTTTCAAGGTTGAAGAAGCTAAAGCTTAAGGACCAAATTAACAACTCCAAGCAATTGCCTAGAGACTCTCTTAGCACTACATGGGAGAAATTTACCAAATGCTTGAGGATGTTCCCCCGATCACAAAATTGTTGATGATGCTTTGGTTGAGATTTTCTATAGAGCATTTGACGATAATAGCAAAGCTTGCGCCAACACTATCATAAGAGGTGTTTTTCTTGATCAACCATTTGAGCTAGTGGCTAAAAGAATGGAACAAGTGGTGAAGACCAATGGAGCATGGGATCAGAGTAAGCACTATAACTCAAAGAGTTCTTGTGTGGTCACCACAAATATGAGCAGGCTAAAGTGAATGTAGAGATTATGGAGCAACTTGCTCAACTCCATTTGCGAATGCATTTGGTTTTGAAGCAAAAACAATCTAGTGTGAAGGCAATAGCTCACCAACCCCCAATTACTCCTGTGTATGGTGATCAATTCTTTGATGAGCATGCCTATTATGTGAGCAACCACATGGTGGGTTTATGAAATAAGCCCCAAGGGTCCAATTTAGACTATTGGAGGCAAGGTTTCAGGAATCAAGCTCGGAACTTCAACTGTGAGGGGATGTATAGAGACAACTGTGGTGGATACTATGAGAGAGAGTGTGAGACATAGAGTTAGAAAGAAGAGAGGGGTACAAAAATGGTCCTTATGTGCCACCCCATAATCGTGATGTCGGATCAAGCAATTCTATAATTGAAGATATGTTTGAAAAATTGTTAAAATAAGCCGACCACCAAGATGAAACTCTAAAACAAATGAAAGCAGATATTTCAAGTATTAACCAAAAAATAGAGTCTCACTCGGTGGCAATCAAGAAACTTGAACAATAATTTAGGCAAGTGTCTTCATAATTGATCCAATGCCAAAAGGGCACCCTACCAAGCAATACGGTCCAAAATCCTAAAAATGAAGTGCTTTGCATGGCGGTGATGACTCAGAGTGGCAAGAGCCCAATTGATCCCCCTATGCCAATTATTGTAGACGAAGTCGACGAGAAGGATTTTGGTGGTAAAGTTGAGGTTGGGGTAGAAGATCCAAAGGTTGACGGGGCACACAAAGAAGAAATATGGGAGCATTAGAAATCACAACCAATTCCCAAACATCCTCCCCGTTTCCCTAAAAGGCTTATGAAAAAGGAAGAGGAGGGTAAATTCAAACACTTTCTCTAAATGTTAAAGCAACTATCTATCAACATTCCCCTTCTAGAAGCGTTGGAGAAAATGACCAGGTATGACAAATATATAAACTAAGAAGCGTACTAGTTCTCACAAGAACTCCAACAATTTACTAAGAAGACCCTAGTGCATTCATCATCCCTTGTACCATTGGTGGTGTCGAGTTTGCAAGAGTATTGTGTGACTTAGGAACGAGTATAATCTAATGCCTCTTGCGATATTCAAAAATCTTAGCATTGATACTTCTACCCCGACAAGAATGAGGTTGCTTATGGTTGATCGAACCATTAAAAAGTCAGAAAGAATCCTTTTAGATGTGCTTGTTAAAATTGATAAGTTTATTTTTCTAGCATATTTTTTGATCCTCGAATATGAAGTTGATTTTGAGGTGCCCATCATTTTGGGGAGTCCATTTCTAGCGGGATAGAACTAGTGGATATGGATTTGGGTTAGCTGTTGCTCAAGGTTAATGATGCAGAAGTTGTGTTTGATAATCTCCAATCTTTGAAACACTCAGATGAATGCAAGAGTGAGGTGTGGACACTCGATGATAGTTGACAAAGAAAGATGACAAAGTCAGGCCATGGCGTTAAACAAGTCATTTCTTAGAAGGCAACCCAAGCCTTTTGCTAATTATTTGTTTGTTTGATACATAGAGTTGTAGTAGTTGTTCAATTTAAATTATGAGACAATGATATAATTATAATAATTTTGAGGATTTCCATGCTTTCAAAATTGGTTTGCAGGTAAGAATTAGAAGAACTAAAGATCTGAAAAAACTTGTACTTGGAGCAGCTTGTACGAGCAGGACTACGAGTTGTAGTCTTCACTATGACTAATAGTCATCCCTCATAGGGGGAAATAGTAAGTATATGAAGTTGGCACATATACTACGAGCCAACCTTACTATTCGTAGGATCCCCTATGAGTCGTAAGTGGGGTTCGTAGTGCCCATGTATGATTCCTAAATTTTTACCAAGTATTGGGTCTAGTATGACACCGAGAACTATGAGTCATAGGATGACCTATTATTTATAGTCATATTCTCGTAGCCTCGATCTGCAGCTTTATAAAATCTGACCCGATTTGCTTATAAAATGGGTTAAAATTATTTTTGACTCCCAAATTAAATTCTTAAACTATAAGAGGTGACAGAAAACACTCCCCATCACCGAGTCATTTCTTTGACTAAATTCTTGACAACCTACATCATTTCATCGCAAGGATTCCAGCTAGGGTATAAATTTTTAGGGTTTCAATACGAATTGCTCCCCTTTGCTTTGGTTGACTTCTCAATCCAGTTGGTAAGCTATTTGATTTAATTTCTCAATTTTTGGTGATTAGTATTGTTTCCTATATGAGTATTAGTCAATTTTGATCTTGTTTAAGTATACCATAGATTGATTATTACACTAGAATTGTAATTTAGGGTTTTCAGGCTTTAATAGAGTTGAGTTGTACATTGAACCTTGATTAAATTCTTGAGTGGATGATTATGAGTATGAAATATGTGATTTTTTGTATGTGATGTGTAAGCCTTGCTTACTTATGGTCTGAATAGTTGTCTAAATTGAATTTTAGATAGCGCGGGGGTGTGATACCTATGCTTTACCATTTGGGATTGGATTGAATCACTATGTGCGGAAATTGCATCCCTAGGAGTATTTTGTAGTTGTGAAGTGTGAGTTTGCAAAGTACTCTATGGTTGGTGTGTCTGACAAAATGTAGAATTGGTTTCTACTCATAGGGATAATGGTCATTTTAAATTGTTGATGGTAGTATGGAATTGATTATATGCCATTTAGTCGTGCTCTACTCTTATTTGCATGATTAAGTTGATTTTTGTGTTGAATTTGTGCTTCGTGTAAAGAATGGTTAGGCATTGCAGGTGACATCTGTTCTCAGCTACGATGCACTCCTATGACTTGTAAGTTCCAATATGAGTCGTAGTGTCCCCTCGTAGAAAGCATCAGTCACCTGCAATCCCATCATATTTCTTATACAAGACCCATATATGATTCGTAGTACTTGGTATGACTTGTAGGGAGGGTCTCGTAAACTATTCTAGGTTTTGAATTTTTTTTTGAAAATAGTTACAAGCTTAGACAACGACTCGTAGGTGACCTTACGAGTCATAAATGTGTCTCGTATCTATGATCACAAAATAATTTTTAAAGGCCCAACTAGTTTTACCAAGATAGTATATGATTTATTGGTCACCCTACGAGTCAATACGACACATACCTACACATTTGCAGTTGCATCAGTGCATGATTAATCTTTATTTATTTTTGTTTCTTGTTCTATGCTTTGTATTTCAGTAGAGTAAACATTTGAGATTTACATGTTGCTTTGTGGGTTATTTGAAGATAAAATGCCTCCAAAAGACATACGGGCTATTCAAGCTCTCCAATGGAGTTTACGGGTGAATCCTTCGTCACCGAGCAATTTGAGGGCTATATGGTAGTTCACAAAGCCAGGTTGGACCCAGAAGCCAATAGACCTCTCACTCAGGCACTTCCAGCTTAGACACTAATAGAAGTATGTAGTTCCTCCCAGTTTGAAGAATAGGAAGAACAGGGCAACTGGGATAGGTCAGAAAGCATCTTGCCACAGATGACCCCCTTACACTCAAGTATAAAGTCAGAGTCAAAGATAAGTTCTCAGTAGGAGGAGGGCCAATCCCATCCCTAGTGGACCACAGATGGTGCATCCTTGGGATAAAGGAAATATATGACCAAGGGTTGGAGCAAAAGGGGCAAGGCTAGCCAGTTTGCCAATTTTATGAGGAGTCCAAACTGAATTTCTCATGCTTAGATAGAGTTCCCGGATTAGATGCTGGGCAGATTAGCACGAGATACAATGTACCACACAAAAGTTGGGAAAATATGGCCCTTACATAGTTCGTGAGTTCTATGCAACATACCTTGCTACACTTAGCTAGGGGTTGCCAAAGAACCAAAGACCAATGAAGCAGCCGAGACTATAGGTGGTGATAGTCTAGGGGAGAAGAGTTGATCTCTCAGAGGAGACAATCCGATGGGTGCAATTTTGGGCCTACTTATATAGCCTGTCAGTCCATCGCAGAGTACAATAGCCGTATTAAGAAGATAAGGATAGTGATGACTGGGAAGGGCATCAAGGCTAGGACAAAGCTTCTATAATGGATCACTAGCAAGATTTGTTAGGAGAGTGTTGAGCCGATGTGGGTCACAAACCACGCAAATCCAATATTAAAAACCCACCTCTCATTTCGGGCCCAGTTCTTGCGGTCTATTATTTGTTGGCATATCAAGCCAACTTTTATGGACAATGAGATCACCCTCGAGAAAGATGTATTATTGGCTAACCTTCTAGCTGGGTATGCTCTATATTAGGCCTGAATCATTTCAGAGCATATTCACGAGGATGTAGCTTAGACGAGCACCTTATTGTCATTTCTAGTTTTGATTCATCGACTATGCAGTGCAGTATGTATTCCTATTGACCCTCATCGGGACCCTCATTTAGAGGCCACACGCACTATAAATCCTAGCCTGATAAAGGATGATGAGAACCTGGTGGCCTTACCTCGATCTATCCTACCTCCTATTGTAGAGCCATTTCTGGTCGAGCCTCAGGTTCTACGTTCACCTCCAGCTCCTACGTGCACTACTTTGGCTACTACATAGCTCACACCGATAGTCGAGATCAGGTCTACACCATCCACCAGCATTGTAGCACTATTAATAACTATATTTCAGGTTGATCCTCTTTTCTTTGTTGTTGCTTTTCAGGCTTTATTGCACAAGGTGGCTGGCTGTAGTAGAGGGCAGACTGCGAGAGTTATCAGCATGGGTCCAGCCATTGATTGATCATACTCTTTGGGATGCAGAGGAGTGGATGAGTTTTGCTCAAGATTTAGTTAATGATAATGTTCGAGTAGTTGATAAACGGGTCGATGCATTCGAGGCTAGAGTCCAGAAAAGTCTCGAGTGTGCTAGGCCTGCTGACACAAGTGCGGTGACTTATGAGTTAGCTTATTTCAAGGCTGACTTGTTGCAGCTGTTGGCAGCCCCTATTCCAGCCCCATAGGTAGCACTCGTAGGTAATGAGACATTTGATTGGCTCACCGACCATCTGAACACCCATGGGAAGATGCCCCTTGAGTATGCTAATCTAGAGCCAACCCCGAAGAGGCTGAGACCTAAGGAGGTAGAGCCCATACCTGAGGAGGTGGTACATGAGTCGCTTTTGTCAGCAGCTATTCAGATAGAGAGAGAGCACAGCACACACCACCTGGAAAGGGTACTTCAATAGAGGAGGAGAGGTAGACTTAGGACCCCATAGACAAGCCTGAGACTGGTGCATGAGCACCTTGATGTGTGACTTATTTTGACCCAGTGCTTATTTTGTTATGATTGGATACTTTGTTTTCTTTTCAAATGATTTTATTATTGTGTTGGTTTTTGGTTGTGTTTAAATATGTTTATGTTGGATGTTAGTTTCACTTCTACTATGGATGTTTATTTTTTGTTTTTAATAAATCCATGTATATATTTCTATGTTGTCGTGTTTCGTTTTTGTTCTTCTCTTTACTTTGAGGCAAAGTATTATCTTTTGGTGCGTGATGGAAGTTATAGATTAAGGTAAAGTTTGAGTAGCCTCAAGTGCATAAATTCTCCTATTTTTGATCCTAAGGTTTTCTTGCCGTGTTTCTTTTTCCTTGTGGATGTTTAATTCGCAATTGAAATGGCATGTTTTAGGAAGTACAGATAACTTTAAAATGCATAGTAATGTTATTATTTGGCATATATATAGTTCTTAGATTTTCTTTATATTTTTGATGCAAAATTAGGTATCCACAAAATTTTTGAGGTTGTGATTATTGATGCATTCATACATTTTTAAGTATCTGGCAATATTTGTTTTGATAATGTGAAGGTGAGCTAAGACTGAAAGCATGACCTGTGATTCTATACAAGATTGTGGATGTAATTGCCATGTGATGTGAGCTTAGTAAGCTGCATTCATGCATCTTGTATGGACCCAGAACTTGTCTTGTTACTCTAAAAGTTGGTTTGGTGATATGGTGGATATGGAAAGGATCTTAGGACTTTGCTCTTTAAGTGAAACTACATTTACCCTAAAATAACACACCAGTTAAGTGAGAGAATCCTTTTTTCCAAATTTTTGAGCTTATGATGTACTTATTCTGTCTTGATACCTTGCTAGCTTAACCTTGTCTGATGAAATAACCTGATCTTGATCCTGTTCTATCCTTGAACTTGTGAACCATGATTTAAGCCAAACGCCTAAGTTGAGGGTGGCTATAGTTGGTGGCCCTGGCTTGAGGCATATATATTGTGTACTTCACTTGAGGCTAAAAGCCTAAGTTGAGGTTGGCCTTTATTATGGTAAAGTAAAATTGATAAGGTGGTTAGTTGGGAAATCAATAACGAATTGAAAAAGCATGAATCGAGTGAACAAAAAGAAAAAGAAAAGTGCCTTGAGCTGAAGAAAATGTTGGAAAAATGAGTTTGAAATCAAGGCTCAGCTGAGAAAGAGAAAGAAAGCACTTGAGAAAAGTTAAAAACAAGAGAATAAGGGTGTATTGGTTTAAAATAGGGTGGATTATAAACGCAAAAAGTGTTGGTAAACATGGTTCAAGGATAGTTGTCGTCACTATTTGCCCAAAATGCCTTATCAAAGCACCCTGAGGTGATGCTACACCTATAAGTCCTAAAGAGATCCACCTCTACTTTATCACTAAGCTAGAAGATGAGTATAAAGGCAAGCCTATGTTGTTAGTTAGTATGCATTGAATTTCAGTTATGATAGTAAGAATGCTTCCTCAGTCTCTAAATTCTAAAATGCTTTTGAGTGATTATAAGGGACTTCTTTCTAGTGAAGACATTTGAACTACTTGAGTAGCATATGACTATACTAGTGATTGTGGATGGTTGATGCTCTTCAGCTTATTATAGTTGGATTGCCAGGTATCTCATTATGTTCTTATTTGCTAAATAATTCCATAATACTCTTTTGGAAATGGTAGCTAGGTACATGAATCAGAGAAGTAATACATATGCTATTAGTTTAGTTGCTATTTATTTCTCATTGTCTGTATAGATTGAGTCGTCGCTTAAGGACAAGCAACAATTCTAAGTTGAGGGTGTTGATGTGCTATCAAAATATAACATATTTAGTGCCTAAAACAAAGGATTTTGTGAGTTCTTAAAGTGTGTTTGTAGTATTTTGATGTGTTTTTATGTTAATCTTGCAAAAAAGTTAGGTTGGTATGATTTTGAAGAAAAGTTGTAGATTTTACTGAAGCATAGTCCATACGAGCCAACCTACGAGTCATAGGTTATGTCATAACAAGAATCTGAGACCAAAAACCAAAAATCTGCCAAGTGAAGGTCACTCCTACAAACCCAATCCATGAGTTATAAGACACTCTACGACTCGTACAGGTGGACTCGTAGCGAGAATCAGAGAGAAAAAATGTTGGACTAAAAATTAAAGACCAAGACTATGAAATTAATGTACGAGTCATAGCCCAAGTAATGACTCGTACCTATAGGTCGTACTAGTTCAGTCCAAGATGCCAAGATCCTGATACAAGACCCTGACTACGACTTGTAGGCCATCCTACGAGTCGTGATTGCAAAATTTAGTAGATGCCAACTGTCATTTCTGTATAAATTTTAGTTTTGTTTTGTACACAATATAAATAGTTTAAGTTAGGTTATTTATAGAGAGTTCAAATAGAGACATCACTCAAGGATATTTTTTGAATAGTTTTTTAGGTTATAGAGTAGATTATTTGTTCTTTCTTGAAAGACTTATTTTGGGAAATTGCAAACCTTGCTTTGTATGCATTATGGAACAATCAAGCTTGTCGAGTTGCAACTTGCGGTGTTTATTTCCTTTACTGTAATTGGTGAAACTCTCAACTATGTCTCTTATTTGCATTCTGTGTGTTTTGCTTTAGCAATGAGTAGCTAAGCATCCACAACTTGGGATTGTGGGAATCATGGGTAGTTGACTTGAAATGACCTAGGTTTGTGCATATCTATGATTAGGGTTTTGCATGTATTGTTTATTTCCCTTCATGATTAATGTTATTTGGTGGTGCCAACACCCAACCCTGCCTACGATCACGATCCCAATCAAGGTAGTGATGAATAGGAAAAGAGAAATAGATGACAGGATTCAGTTGATGTTTAACCGTCTAATCGAGCAAACCTAACCAAAGAGAGGTTGACCGGGACAATAGGTAATAGCTAGTTGGCACGACATGGTAGCCAACCAAGAGCCATGGTGAAATTCCACCTTTATTGTCACAAGAGGGCTAGAAGAACCTAAGTTATTATAACACCCCACATCTTACAACACTAGTTCTATGTAAATGAAAGATGATATCACTTTTCAAATTAGCGCCAATTTTTAAAAGTACTTGAATTTTGAATTACAGGGCGATATGTGTGTCTAACGCTGAAGAGGGTCGAGTGAAAATAAGTTTTAAGTCAAATGGAGGAGATCACTACTTTAAATAAGGTTAGAGAAATGATCTTGTTGTGGCACTTAGTAAGCTAGTAGGTGAGTCCCCTACTTGCTTAGCTTAAATTTGCTAGCTAAATGGAGACGAGACCTGACGTCAAATTTGTCCAAGTCCGATTATGAATAAAGTCCATGTTAAGAGTATAACTTTAGCCCCTGTTTTACTATCATAAATAGAAAATACTTACAGCCCAATATGAATAATCAAAGGGCCCAAGTACACCACAACCCACTTGACTAATTGGCCCAAAACTAATTAAGGAGAAAAGGTAAAAATGGGCAGCCAAGGTCCAACCAATTTGAACCCAATAAGGCCCAAGTAAAAGGGGTAAGAAGCTGCATCACCAACTTAGTAAAGTAAGGCTAAAAATGCCTTATAATTCGGCCAAAGTCCCCCTTTAAAAATGGTTTAAAAAATCTCCTATAAGCTATTCTAACTTGAACAAACAAAATAAGATTGCCTTCCAAGTTTTCTCTCAACTTTTGACTTTACAAGCAACCATAAGAGGCTTTTAGGGTTCTTGGAGAAGCCCTATACCCTGAAGGCAAAGGTAAGTAATTATAGTTGTGTGTTTAGTAGGGTTTCTTCATGAAAAACAAGAGACTATATTGGTTAGGTATATGCTGAAAATTTTGGACAACATGTGTTCCAAGATTGTTATACATTTTTTCTTGTTTATTTGGAAGATTTTCTCTTCTTGGTTGGATTGATTATGAAGGGAGGCTACTGTTTTTAATGAGTATTGGTTCTATAATGCTGTATAAAGGCTTTTGTACCACTTTTACAGTCCGCAAAAGTGAGTTTCTATAAGATATCGCAATTGCTTTCTTAGTACGAACTTGTGGGATGATGGATGGAAGATTATTGCCTCACGTCGTTCATGACTGATTTGGTACTGATTTAATAATGTTTTAAGGCTATATAAATGTATTTATGTGTTGAGGGTAGTTTGGATAAAGTTGAAATAGGTTTGGGATTGTCGACATCAAAATGTAGTGAAGGGGTTTAACGTTATGCCGCCTATTTGTATGTTGCATAGAATTATTGTGCATTCAGATTTTTGGCTGTTGTAAGACTGTTATGACACTAAAATAGGCTGCACATGATATGTGTATGAGAATGTGCATTAGAAAATATGATTAGGGGCAGAAAGGTTGAAAGAATACGCTCGGGTTTACAATTATATGCTTGCTACTCATATGTTATTTTTTTATGAGATTGGGCTATCAAGATGTATCTATTGGCTGCTAGTGCAAGTTTTATCACCTACTATATTGTAGATAAATATTTTGAGAAAGGGAAGGTTATCTCAAGGTAATAGCGTGGTTGTACAGCGAGGTATGTAAGGCTACTTGATTTCATATTATTTGGCATAAAACATAGATCCCTCATTAGCACATAAAGGCACTTACCAAATCCGACACAACTATCAATCATGTCTCCACTCTTTCAAATGTTCATAAGCTCCCATACATAGTCACCTTTAAATTTGCATACATACTTAAATACCAAGATACACGAGTTCGTTCTACTAAACAAAGTTCATGTGTTGTTCTGACTCCTATGCATTTTATTATTTGTGTAACTTACTTCTTTCATTATGTTATTGTCTTTTGTGATTATATATATGTCATCTGTTATATCTACATACCTACAACTCCAATATTATGACCACCAAAAGAATCATCTCAAAGGTAACTGAAAGATAAAGTATATTACTTATTGATAGGTGGTAACTCAAGGGGTGGAAGAATCACCTAGCCAGGGTCAATCCTATTATGGGAGGTAGCCCAAGGGGTTAAAGGAAAAGCCTAGCCAGGGCCGATCTCGATATAGATTTAGCACTAATCAACTGGTCATTTGTATTACATGTTGTGCATAGATTATACAGTAAAGGTAAAGTTATAAAAGAACATAAAGTACATGATCTCAAAGTATAACTAAGGGATGGTCTCTTATCCTACACCAGGGCATAGGTTCATTTGAGTTGTTACTTCATACATAGTATTTCCTGCCTTACATATTTAGTATACTATCTCATACTAACATCCCACCTGCATTTTATGCTGCAGGTATAGGTGCTAGTAAATCTCTCCAATAGGAGTATAGGATACCCAACTACTGTTACCAAGCTTCAGGTTGCTTCAGACCTTTGTGCATCTAGAACTTATGTTTTTTTGTATTGTACAGTTAGCCGAGGTAGGGCCTGTGCCAACCCTTATTAGATACTTTTCTTATCGAGAGCCTTTGTAGACTATGTAAATTAAAGTATGGTCATGTCTTATACCTTAGACACCATGGTCCTAATGGCCTAGCCATATGCATTTCCTTTTGGCTTGTTATTAATATCTACTTTCTTAAAGGCATGTTGAATGTAGAAATCCCTCATAAAATGTATACAAAGTGCATAGATATAGGTTGGTTCTCCTGGGCCTTATTGGCAACGAGTGTCAGTCCGCCTTAATAGGACTTTGGGCGTGACAAAAGTGGTATCAGAGTGGGTCATCTTAGGTAGTCTACAAAGCCGTGTCTATGTAAAATCTTTTTTATCAATGTATTGTGGACCACATTTATAAGCAGGAGACTACATGGAATTTAGGAGTTGTCACTTTCATTTTATTTTTTAATCGTGCCATAGAGCTAAGTATAATAGGAAGATTGTGTCTACCCCCTAAATTGTTTTGTACAACAAATATGCCAGAAACCAGGAAAAACAAAGGTAAAGGAAAGGAAGTAGAAGTGTTGGTTGGTATACCCAGTTAGGTGAGACAATGAAATAAGGTTCAAGATAAGTCTCTGTCATAGACATCTCCAACTCCTCCAGCTCCCGATGAACCCAAAAGTAGTAAAATTCCCCCAGAACCACCTATTGATGCTACCGTGTAGGATTTGAGAAATGCAGTCCAACTATTGACCTGTATAGTTTCTAGCCAAGGTCAAAGATAGGAAGGTCCAATTATAGGTGTAGGTGGTGCAAATAGGGCCACTGGCACAAGGATATGTAATTTTCTGAATTTGGACCCTCCATCCTTCACTAGTTGGATCCTAATGAAGATACCTAAGACTTTATTGATCAGATTCAGTGCACACTACATGTTATGCATATGAGTGGTACAGAAGCTGTCAAGTTAGCGATATATAGGTTGAAGGATGTGGCTATATTGCGGTATGAAGCTTGGAAGCAATCTAAGATTATAGATGCCCCCCCAACTGCCTCGAAGGAGTTCAAAGAGGAATTTCTTGATCATTACTTGCCATTAGAGATCCAAGAGGCTGAGGACATGATAAAGAAAAATATCCTTACTTATTTGAAGCTAAAGAGGAAGTCCAACATGCATAATTGGGGCATTAATAGGTACTTGTGATTGAGATAACCTAACATACCTTATTGTACGACCTCGCTATTACCTTGAGATAACATTCCCTTCCTCCAAATATTTATCTACAATGTAGTGGGTTATAAAACTAGCATTAGCAGCCAATAGATACGTCTTCGCAACCAATCTCATAAAAAAACAATATACCGGTAGCAAGCATATAATTGTAAACCCAAGCATATTCTTTCTAACTTTTCGCCCCTAATCATACTTTTTAATACACATTCTCTTATACATATCATGTACAACCTATTGTACTATCATAATAATCTTACAGCAGTCCACAAAGCACAACACACAACAATTCTGCTCAACATACAAATAGGCAGCATAACATTACACCCCTTTGCTACATTTTGACGTCGACAATCCCGAACCTATTTCAACTTTACCCAAACTGTCCTTAAGACATCTATACATAAGCAGAACTTTAAAATAGTCTTATAATAGTACCAAAGTGGTCATGAAGGATGTGAGGCAATAGCCTTCCATCCATCATCCCGCAGGTTCGTACTAAGAACACAATTGCAATATCCTATAAGAACTCACTTTTACAGACTGTAAAAGAGGTGCAGTAGCCTTTATATATCAGTAAAGAAGCGATAATCACTAATAACAGTATCTTCCCTTCATAATCAATCCAACCAAAAAGAGAAAGTCTTCCAAATAAATAAGAAAAAATGTATAACAATCTTGGAACACAAGGTGTCCAAAATTTTCAGCATATACCTGACCAACATAGTCTCTTGTAAACCTTACTAAAGACACAACTATAATCACTTACCTTTACCTTCAAGGTGTAGGGATTCTCTAAGAATCCTAAAAGTCTATTTTGGCTGCTTGTAAACTCAAGAAAGAGTTGAGATAGAACTTGGAAGACAATCTGATGTTTTTTTGTTCAAGTTAGAACGGCTTATGGGAGCTGTTTTAAACCCCTTTTTAAGGCATGTCTTTGGATGACCTACTAAGTCATTTCTATCATTACTTTACTAAGTTGGTGATGTTGCGAATTCCCCCTTCACTTGGGCATCAATAGGTTCAAATTGGTTGGGCCTTGGCTGCCCATTTTTCCCTTTTCTGCTTACTTAGTTTTGGGCCAAATTAGTCAAGTAGGTTGTGGTGTACTTAGGCCCATTTATTATTGATCTTGGTCTGGAAGTATTGTACATTTATAATGATAAACATGGGCTAAAGTTACACTCTTAAGATGGACTTTATTCATAATCGTACTTTGACAAATTCAACATTGGGCCTTATCTCCGTTTAGCTAGCAAATTGAAGCTAAGCAAGTAGGTGATTCACCTTCTAGCTTCCTAAGTCATACAAACACCTCACTTCTATCACTTCTTTTAAGGCTACGATATCCTCAATTTGACTTAAAACTTATTTGCACTCGATCCTCTTCAGCGTTAGATATGCATGTCGCCCTCTAATTCGAGATTCAAACACTTTAAAAAATTGGCACTAATTTGAAAAGCCATATCATATTTTATTTGCATAGAACTACTATTGTAAGATATGGGGTGTTATATCCTCCCCCCTTAGGAACATTAGTCCTCGAATGTTAGCATAATTGGATAGCTTAACCAACTTTAAATCTTTACTTACATAAACTTTTGACAACACACAAAGTATTCAATCACATGTACCTATTAGTGTCCAAATTTTGCATGTTGGACTTCCTCTTTAGCTTTAAATAAGTAAGGTTATTTTAATTTCATCGAATCCTTAGCCTCCCATGTATTTCATCTATTTGCTGGTTCCTCTAAAGTACCTTCACTAAAGCTATTTTTTTATTCCTTAACTTCTTAACTTGATGATCTAGAATAGCAATAGGTACCTCTTCACATGTGAGATCTTCTGTAACCTGAACGTCATCAATAAGTGTGATACTTGATGGGTTACCTATGCGTTTTTGAAGCATTAAGACATGAAAAACTGGACGAACCATTGAAAGCTTTTGGGGTAGCTCTAGTTCATATGCAACCTGCCCAAACCTTTTAATAATCTGATATGGCCCTATGTAACGTGGGCTCAGCTTTTCTTTGTTACCAAATCTCATAACCCCTTTCATTGGATACACCTTTAAAAATACCCAATCCCCAATTGAGAATTCTTTCCCTCTCCTTCTAGCATCCGCATATGATTTGTAATGACTTTGCGCTATTTCTAGCCACTGTTGTATTACCTACACCTTTTCTATGGCTTTTTATACTAGATCTGGCCCAAGAAAGGTGGTTTTACCTACTTCAAACCATCTAATTGGTTACCTACATTTCCTTCCATACAAAGATTCATAAAAATGGCATCTTGATAATTGAGTGGTAGCTATTATTATAGGCATATTCAATAAGTGGAAAATAGTCTACCCAACTACCTTTAAAGTCCAATGCATAAGCTCGCAATATATCTTCAAGTGTCCGAATAGTGCATTCTTCTTGACCATCAATTTGAGGGTGGAAATCTGTACTCAAATTCACTTGTGTCCCTAAATTCCTTTGGAAGGACTTCCAAAACTTTGGGGTCAATTAAGCTCCTCGGTCAGATATAATGGAGATTGGAACTCCATGTAGCCTTACTATCTCTTTGAGGTATAGCTTAGCATACTCTTCTGCTCTATAATCACTCATGACTGGCAAGAAGTGTGCTGTCTTTGTGACTCTGTCAACTATTACCCATATGAAGTCAAACTTCTGAAATGAGTGAGGTAACCCGGTGATAAAATCCATATTGATCATATCCCACTTCCTTGTTGGAAACTTTATACACTGCATATAACCTCCTGGGTTTTGGTGTTCTACTATCACTTGTTGGCAATTTGGACATTGAGCCACAAATTCTGCAAGCTTCTTTTTCATGCCTCCCCACCAAAACATTCCCTTTAGGTCATCGTACATCTTAGTTGATCTTGGATGGATGGAATATCGGGAATGATGGGCTTCTTCGATTATCCTCCTTAATCCATTAATATCAGGCACACATTATCTATTTTGGCAATAAAGTACTCCATTTTGTGTAAAGTCAAAGTCCTTCATCGTAACCTGACTCACCTTTTCCTTAAGCTGTCATAGAATAGGATCCTCGAACTATTTTTCTTTCACCTCCATTAGTAATGAAGATGCTGCTGCATTATGTATAATAACCCCTTCCTTTGGAGTTTCAAGAAGGCAAACTCCCAAACTAGCTAGCTGACATAGATCCTTAGCCATTTCTTGACTTAGCACAGTTTGATCAATAGTATTCAGGATTGCCTTACGACTCAGAGCACAGCTACCACATTTACCTTCCCCGGATGGTAAAGTATATCAATGTCATAATCCTTTATTAGCTCTAGCCATCTCTGTTGTCCTAAATTTAGGCCTTTCTGCTTAAAAATGTACTAGAAACTCTTATGGTCCATATATATATCAATATGAACCCTATACAAATAGTGGTGCCATATTTTCAGAGCAAACACAACCGCTGCTAGCTCAAGATAATGTGTTGGATAGTTTTTCTGATGTGGTCATAGTTTTGTAGATACATAAGTAATTATCCTACCATATTATGTCAGCACACACCCTAAGCCAACTCTTGAAGCATCATAATAAACTACATACCCCTCGGTGCCTTCTGGAAGTACTAGCACAGGTGCAGAAGTTATATTATTTTTCCGCTCATGGTAGCTCCATTCTTATGAATCATTTCATTGGAACATGGTTGACTTATGTGTCAACTTTGTTAGAGGTGCAAAATTATAAGAAAAATCTTCAACGAACTTTCTGTAATAACTTGCCAAACCTAGGAAGCTCCAAACTTCCGTGGGTGTTATTGGTCTTGGCCAATCTTTAACGCATCTATCTTTTATTAATCAACCCTTATTCCCTCATTAGATACAATATGACTCAAAAATGCCACTAATTTTAGCCAAAATTCACATTTAGAAAACTTGGCATACAATTGTCGATCATGAAAAATTTGTAACACCTGTCATAAGTGATTTGCATGGTCCTCTTCTGATCTTGAATATACCAAAATGTCATCTATAAATACTATCACAATCACATCCAAGAATGGCTTCAATACCCTATTCATCAGATCCATAAAAACTGCTGGTGCATTCATTAGCCTAAATGACATAACAAGAAATTCAAAGTGACCATAGTGTATTTTAAAAGCAGTCTTAGGTATATATTTCTCCTTCACCCTCACTTGGTGATAATCTAATCTCAAATTAATTTTTGAAAAGCATTTGACACCCTGTAACTGATAAAATGAATCATCAATCCTAGGGAGGGGATATTTATTCTTAATTGTCACCCAAATCAATTGTCGATAGTCAATACACATTCTCAAGGTGCCATCATTTTTGCGTATAAATAACACTGGTGCGCCCTAAGTGGACAGACTAGGTCTTATAAAACACTTCTCCAATAAGTCTTTTAACTGTTCTTTTAATTCACACAATTTTGCTGGGGCCATTCTATATGGAGGGATGGAAATAGGTTGACTGCCTGTAAGTAAGTCAATACCAAAATCTACTTGTCATTCTGGAGGTAAGCATGAAAGTTCTTCAGGGAACACATCAACAAATTCACTCACTACTGGAACTGATTGAAGAGTTGGTGATTCTTCCTCCATATCCCTTACACTAACTAAATGACATATATACCCCTTAGATATCATCTTGCTAGCCTTAATATAAGAGATAAACTTCCCTTTTGGCACCATAATATTGCCTTTCCATTCAAGAACTGCCTCATTTCGAAAGTAACAGCACACTCTTTTAGTTTGGCAATCTACAATAGCATAGCAAATGAGGGGTATATATATCATTTAGTTAGAGTGAGGGACATGGAGAAAGAATCACCAACTCTTCAATCAGTTCTAATAGTGAATGAATTAATTGATGTGTTCCTTGAAAAACTTCCATGCTTACCTCCAGAACGAGAAATAGATGTTGGTATTGACCTACTTCCAGGCACTCAACCTATTTTTATCCCTCCATATAGAATGCCCCCAATAGAATTGCGTGAATTAAAAGAGAAGTCAAAAGACTTATTGGATAAGAGTTTTATAAGACCTAGTGTGTCCACTTAGGGTGCACCAGTGTTACAGGTACGGAAAAATGTTGGCACCTTGAGAATATGTATCGACTATCGACAATTGAATAGGGTGACAATTAAGAATAAATACCTCCTCCCCAGGATTGACAATTTATTTGATTAGTTACAGGGTGCCAAATGCATTTCAAAATTTACTTGAGATTAGGTTATCACCAAGTGCGGGTGAAGAAGAAAGATATACCTAAGACTGCTTTCAAAACACGCTATGGTCACTTTGAAGTTCTTGTTATGTTATTTGGGCTAACGAATGCACCAACAGTCTTTATGGATCTAATGAATAGGATATTTAAGCCATTATTGGATGTGTTTATGATAGTATTTATGGATGACATTTTGGTATATTTAAGATCAGAAGAGGACCACGTAAATCACTTACAACAAGTGTTATAGATTCTTTGTGAACCATAGTTGTATGGCAAGTTTTCTAATTGTGAATTTTGGCTAAAATCAGTGGCGTTCTTGGTCATGTTATGTCTAATGAGGGAATAAGGGTTGATTCACAAAAGTTAGTGGTTGTGAAAGATCGGCCAAGGCCAATGACACCCACGGAAGTCTAGAGTTACCTAGGGTTGGTAGGGTATTACAGAAGGTTCGTTGAAGGTTTTTCATCTATTTCTACACCTCTAACAAAGTTGACACATACGGAAACCAAGTTCCAATGGAATGATGCATGTGAAAGGAGCTTCTAGGAGCTGAAAAATCAGCTAAATTCTGCACCTGTGCTAGTACTTCCACAAGGCACCAAGGGGTATGCAGTATATTGTGATGCTTCATGAGTTGGCTTAGGGTGTGTGCTGACACAACATGATAGGGTAATTGATTATGCCTCTAGACAACTATGAACATATGAAAAAAAACTATCCAACACATGATATTGAGCTAGCAGCGGTTGTGTTTGGTCTAAAAATATAGTGCCACTATTTGTATAGGGTTCACGTTGACATATATATGGACCATTAGAGTTTACAATACATTTTTAAGCAGAAAGACCTAAATTTAGGACAACATAGATGGCTAGAGATAATAAAGGATTATGACGTTAATATACTTTACCATCTGGGGAAGGAAAACGTGGTAGCCGATGCTCTGAGTCCTAAGGCAATCATGAATACTAGTGACCAAGCTGTGGTAAGTTAAGGAATGGCTAAGGATCCATGTCAGCTGGCATGTTTGGGAGTTTGCCTTCTTGAATCTCTAAAGGAAGGGGTTATTGTACATAATATAGCAACGTCTTCATTACTAATTGAGGTGAAAAAAATAGTTCAAGGATCCTGTTCTACGATAGCTTAGAAAAGTTGAGTCAGGGTACAATAAAGGGCTTTGACCTTATATAAAATGGGGTACTTTACTTCTAACATAGATTATGTGTTCCTGATATTAATGGATTAAGAAAGAGGATGACAGAAGAAGCCCATTATTCCTACTATTCCATCCATCCAGGATCAACTAAGATGTACCTTGACCTGAAAGGAATGTTTTGATGGTGAGGCATGAAGAAGGACATTGCAGAATTTGTGGCTCAATGTCCAAAATGCCAATAAGTAAAAGTAGAACACCAAAAGGCAAGAGGTTATATGCAGTGTATAGAGCTTCCAACATGGAAGTGGGATATGATCAATATGGATTTTGTTACTAGGTTGCCTAGCTCATTTCAAAAGTTTTACTCCATATAGGTAATAGTGGACAGACACATAAAGTCAGCATACTTCTTGCCAGTTAGGAGTGATTATACAGTTGAAGAGTATGCCAAGCTATACCTCAAAGAGATAGTTAGGCTACAGGGAGTCCCAATATCCATTATATCTGACTGAGGAGCTCAATTCTCTGCAAAGTTTTGGAAGTCCTTCGAAAGGAGTTTAGGGACAAAAGTAAATTTGAGTACAACTTTCCACCCTCAAATAGACGGGCAAGCAGAATAAACCATTCAGACACTTGAAGATATGTTGCGAGCTTATGCATTGGACTTTAAAGGTAGTTTGGTGGACCCTTTTCCACTTAATGAATTACCCTATAATAATAGATACTACTCAAGTATCAAGATGGCACCTTATGAAGCTTTGTAAGGAAGGAAATGTAGGTCGGCAATTAGATAGTTTGAATTGGGTGTAACTACATTGATTTGGCTAGATCTAGTACAACAAGCCTTGAAAAAGGTTAAGGCAATACAACAACGGCTAGAAATAGCCTAAAGTCATCACAAATCACATGCAAATGCTAGAAGGAGAGGAGTGGAATTCTTTGTAGGGGATTGGTAATTTTTAAAGGTGTCTCTAATGAAAGGGATTCTCAAGGTGTAGGGATTCTCTAAGAATCCTAAAAGTCTATTTTGGCTGCTTGTAAACTCAAGAAAGAGTTGAGATAGAACTTGGAAGACAATCTGATTTTTTTTTGTTCAAGTTAGAACGGCTTATGGGAGCTGTTTTAAACCCCTTTTTAAAGCATGACTTTGGCTGAAGAGGTACTTATTTCTATCCTAGATCGTCAAGTTAAGAAGCTAAGGAATAAAGAAATAGCTTCAGTGAACGTACTTTGGAGGAAATAGCAAGCAGAAGAAATAACATCGGAGGCCGAGGATGCGATGAAATTAAAATACCCCTACTTATTTGAAGCTAAAGAAGAAGTCCAATATGTATAATTTGGATACACTAGTATGGGTGATTGAATACTTAGTGTGTTGTCAAAAGTTTGTGTAAGTAAAGGTTTAAACCTGGTTAAGCTATCCATTGTGCTAACATTCGAGGACAAATATTTCTAAGGGGGAGGGGGGAGGATGTAACACCCCACATCTTACAACACTAGTTTTATGAAAATCAAACATGATATCGCTTTTCAAATTAGCGCCAATTTTTAAAAGTACTTGCATCTCGAATTAGAGGGCGTTTTGTATGTCTAACGCTGAAGAGGGATGAGTGCAAATAAGTTTTAAGTCAAATGGAGGAGTTCACAACTTTAAATGAAGTGAGAGAAGTGAGGTTCTTATAGGATTTAGTAAGCTAGCAGGTGAGTCACCTACTTGTTTAGATAAATTTGCTAGCTAAATGGAGACGAGACCCGATGTCAAATTTTTCCAAGTACGAGTATAAATAAAGTTCATGTTAAGAGGGTAAATTTAGCCAGTGGTTTACCATCATAAATGAACAATACTTATAGCCCAAGATGAATAATAAAAGGGCCCAAATACAGCACAACTCACTTGACTAATTGGGCCCAAAACTAAGTAAGAAGAAAAGGAAAAAATGTGCAGCCAAGGCCCAACCAATTTAAACAAAATAAGGAAAAAGTGAAAGGGGAAAGAAGCTGCATAACCAACTTAGTAAAGTAAGCCTAAAAATGCCTTAGTAAGTCGTCCAAAGTCCCCCTTTATATAGTATTTAATACAGCTCCCACAAGCCATTATAACTTGAATAAAACAAACCAGATTGTCTTCTAAGTTTTCTCTCAACTCTTTCTTGACTTTACAAGCATCCAAAAGGGACTTCTAGGGTTATTGGATAAGCCCTACACCTTTAATATTAATATAACTGATTACAGTGGTGTGTTTAGTAAGGTTTCTTCATGAAAAACACGAGACTTTGTTAGTTCGGCATATGCTGAAAATTTTGGACAGCCTGTGTTCCAAGATTCTTATACATTTTTTCTTGTTTATTTGGAAGATTTTCTCTTTTTGGTTTGATTGATTATGAAGGGAGGCAACTGTTTTTAATGAGTATTGGTTCTTTAATGATGTATAAATCCTGTTGCACCACTTTTACAGTCTGTAAAACTGAGTTCTTATAAGATATCATAATTGTGTTCTTAGTATGAAATTGTGGGCTGACGGATGGAAGGCTATTGCCTCACGTCCTTCATAATTGCTTTGCTACTCTTGTAAGATTTTTTTAAGGATATTTTTATGTATAGATGTGTTGAGGATAGTTTGGGTAAATTTGAAACAGGTTTGGGATTATTTACATCAAAATGTAGCGAAGGGGTGTAATGTTATGCCACTTATTTATATGTCGTGTAGAATTATTGTGTGTTGTGCTTTGTGGACTGTTGTAAGACTGTAATGATACTAAAATAGGCTGCACATAATATGTATATGAGCATGTGTATTAGACAATACGATTAGGGATGGAAAGTTTGAAAAAATATGCTCGGGTTTACAAATATATGCTTGTTGGCCATAGTTTTTTTTTAATGAGATTGGGCTGCCAAGATGTATCTATTGGCTACTAATGCTATTTTTATCACCTACTCTGTTGTAGATAAATATTTGGAGGAAGGAAAGGTTATCTCGAGGTAATAGGGAGGTCATACAGTGAGGTATGTAAGGCTACTTGATTTCATATTATGTAGCATGAAACATAGATCCCTCCTTGGCACATAAAGGCACTTACCAACTCCGACAGTACTATCAACTCTGTGTCCACCCTTTCACATATTCATATGCTCCCATGCAATAGTTACCTTTAAATCTTCATACATACTTGGACACCAAGATACACGAGTTCATTCTACTAAATAAAGTTCATGTGTCCTTCTACATTCTATACATTTCATTATTTGTGTAACTTACTCCTTTTATTATGGTGTTGTCTTTTGTTATTATTTATGTGTCATATGTTGTATATACAGTCCTATGGCTCCAATATTATGGCCACCAAATGAATCATCTCAAACGTAATTAAAATATAAAGTATATTGCTTATTGAAGGGTGTTAACCAGAGGGGTGGAAGAATCATCTATCTAGGATTGATCCTATCACGGGGGGTAGCCCAAGGGGTTAAAGGAAAAGCCTAGCCAAGGCCGATCCCGATATAGATTTAACAATAATCAGCTAGTCATTTGCATTACATGTTGTGCACAAATTATATAGTAAAGGTAAAATAATAAAAAGGACATAGTACATGATCATACAGTATAACTAAGGGGTGGTCTCTTATCCCACACTAGTGCATAGTTTCATTGAGTTGTCATTTCATATACAGTATTTCTTGCCTTACATGTTTAGTATATTATCTTGTACTGACATCCCTTACGGGGGACTTGCATTTCATGTTGCAGGTACAGATGCTAGTAGATATCCGCAGTAGGAGTTCAGGATACCCAGCTATTGTTACCAAGCTCCAGATTGCTTCAGTGTTTTGTGCATCTAGAGCTTATGTTTTTTTGTATTGTATAGTTAGTTGAGGCGAGGCCTGTCCCAACCCTTATAAGATACTTTTCCTTATCAAGAGGCTTTATGGACTATGTAAATTAAAGTGTGGTCATATCTCATACTTTAGACACCGTGGCCCCAACGGCCTAGCCATATATATTTCCTTTTGGCTTGTTATTACTGTCTACTTTCTTAAAGGCATGTTAAATATAGAAATACCATAATATGTATAGAAAACACAAAGATATAGGTTGGTTCTCCTGCTCCTTATTGGCAATGGGTGCCAGTCTGCCTTAATTAGACTTTGGGCATGACAGTTACCATCCTGCATGTAATCACTAATCATAGTTATGTTATCTAGGGTATTTGAGTCAACGAATCATGGGGAACACAATTCCCAAGTTGTTCCCAAAATTGAACATTTTCCCATAATCTAGTTAGCATTTATTTTATGTTGTGTTTGAATCACAACCACCCTCCCTTTTAGTAATTATAGTTATAAGTACTAGGAATGATTAACAGTGAAATCCTATACTCAAGCCTTGTATTCCCTATTGATTTGACTCTAACCTCAGTTAGGTTAATTGCTAACATTGACCGCTTTCTTATTGGAGCATGACCATCATCAATGGCCTAACAACTTAAAGGAGCAGAAAAAATATGGTATAACCAACTGAAGAAAGAGAATAGAGTTGGCTATATTGTGCTTTGGAATGTGTTCATGGTGGATTTCCTTAATCAGTTATTCCCTCTTGAGCTTAGGGAAGCTAAATTGTTTGAATTATTGAATTTGAGACAAGGGTCAATAAGTGTAAGGGAGTATGCCCTCAAGTTCAACCAACTTTCAAAGTTTGCTCCATACTTGGTTGCCGACCTAAGGTCTAGAATGAACAAGTTTGTGATGGGGGTGTCCGACATAGTGAGTGAAGAATGACGATAAGATATATTGATTAATGATATGGACTTCTCTCGATTGATAGCCTATGCCGAATAAATTGAAGAGGAAAAATGGAGGAAGAGGAGGAATATAGAGGCCAAGATGGTTTGTATTGATGGTAGGTTTCAAGGTCCCGAGGATGTCCAATTCTATCAAAGCCAAGGGCCTTCCAATGCTCTTAATGGAAGGATTGCTAATGATAGCACAAGACGCTAAGGTGGTAATAGTGGATTACCCAAGCCCAAGTGTCCTATGTGTAGGAAAAACAATGGTGGTATGTGTTGGAGGAGCTCAAGTGCTTGCTTTGGATGTGGTGAAATGGGTAATCGGGTTGTTGATTATCCCCATGCTGAAACCGAAGATAGAGATGGTCTCCATCAAGGCCAAGGGGATCCTTCTAGGCAAACTATGTTCTATGCTCTTCATAGGAGTCATAAAGTAGATGAGGCACCCGATTTTGGTATCGATATGTTAAAGTTTCCTTGTCTTTGTTCTACATGCATTATTAGGCCCTATGTACCACTATTTCTTCTCTATTCATTTTGTTTGCTAGTGGGGGGTTCTTGTGTGCCCAAGTTATGGTATGGATCTTTGGTATCTATCCTTTTGTTGGATATATTATTGCTAAAAGGATTCATAGGTGTTGATTTGGGTTTGTATTCTATTAGATCTTGCTTTATGGCTTGTTGCAATTGGTATGGTGGATTTTGATGTCATTATAAGGATGGAATGGTTGCATGGATGTTGTCTTCATGGACAGTAGGACCCATAGAGTTAGATCTCGAATCCTTCATGATGCCATCTTTGAGAGGGAGGTTGTTAAGAGATAGCAAGGGAGGTAGATCCATTACATGTCTTAAGGTACAATTACTTTCTAAGGGGTTGCCTTTATCTTCTAGTGAGAATTGGGGGTGTTGAACCTAAGTTATTTATTTATAGAATTGTCATTGGTGATAGATGAACCCTTCAATGTCCCTTTTCGATGTTTGAAGTTGGGGTATTATCTTTTGGTTTGACTAGTACACCGGTTATGCCTATAAATCTTCTAAGTAAGATCTTTAGTCCCTATTCTAATAGGTTTATGGAGGTTTTGGTTATGATATGATAGTTCATTCCCTAATGAGATAGTGTATGTGAGTCATTTGAGGGTAAGTGATGTCATGAAGTGTTCTTTCGGACTAGGAGTAAGCATTATTACTATCGATGGATTTGTTTGGTTATCTTGTGCAACGATGGTGTTTGTGGATTTCTTGAATAAGGTCTTAAAACCATACCTTGATATGTTTGTGGTCATCTCTAGTGTTGAGGTATTGATTTGTTTAGAGCTTGTGAATCATTTAGGATAGTGTTGCAAGTCTTGGAGAATGAGAGGTTGTTTGCTAAATATGAGAGGTGTGCATTGTGGATAGTAAGAAGGTGGTTAGGAGTCTTTAAGGATTATGGTATTAGTGTGCATTGGTTTTCTGGTAAGGCTAGTGTTGTGGTTGGTGCTCTAGGTAGCCTAGTATGTGTGGATAATGGTGGTAAAGAGATGCCTAATAGAGTCCATCATTTGGATAGATAGGGAGTAAGGTTGAAGGAAGTTGAATATGGTTAAATAGTGTTCTAGATGGTTCCTTTCACGACTGAAGCCTAGGGCCTAGGCATGACACAATAAATGGGGAATCCGAAGGAAACCCAAACAAGCCTCTTAACTTGCCATTGCATATCATTGGTTATGGAAGCATACAAAGAAGTATAGAGTAATTATAGGGCAATGGAACTAAGGGGACTCATATAAACATCATAATAAAGAGACTAGAGTCAAGCTCATCATAAGTACATAGTATGTCCAACAAACACCTCTAATATATAGATATAGCGGGGGCCAAGGCAAGTTATCGAGCTCACCTTCATAGTCAACATAGAGCATAAGAAAGATGTCTCATTACAAAGATAATATCAACATAAGCCGAGGTACCCAAAATGGAGGAATCACCAACACGCTTGGAATAACACCGTCTAACAACGTGGAGGAAGAAGATGATCAACTTGGGCACCGGTCCCTACATGGTGATATCATGTAGGCAAGAGTATACGTTAGTACGCTTGAATGTACTAATTATGTGAGATGCAATGCAACAATAGATAGGTATCAGAATAAAAATGCATAATGATAGGCAGTAGGCATAATATAGTAATATGACATGTATGATCAATGCATAGGTAAAACATTCTTAGGTAAATCATGTTCATATAGAATATCATATGTGAGGAGGAGACCAAGCTAGATTGCCAAGGTATAAACTCCTTGGGGTTGGATATGATAGCACCTATCATCCTAGTGTGTAAGGTATAAATCCCTCATCAAGGTTAGTGATGATCACACCCATCACCGTAATGGTTCAGCATTCAACCCCTTAACTGGGTTAGTGATGATTGCACCAATCACCCTAGTGGTTGAGCGTTCAACCCCTTAACTGGATCCTCAAATTTGCATGGTCTACCATACATTTTAGAGAGTATTCATCAGGTACATAATCTTATTTCATCATCATATAGTCAATCATACCATATCTCATACTTTAGACCCATATTTCCTCAAGAAATCATAATCGAATATTTTTTCAAACACCTTGGGAGTGTGAAATGGGGGTAAAAGAACATGCAACTTAGAGATGAAATCATGCAAGAAATTCAGTGGTAAAGCCTTTAATCACACCTTGCAGCACCCCCAAGATATTCATATCAAAATCCCTCATCAAATCCAACATTAGATCCAAGATTTGAAGATCAAAGCATTCTCAAACAACCATACTTTCATGAACTAAAATTACTGTGCAGTATATATCTCAATATACAAGACCCATATGTAAAATAAACTTTAAATCATGCATAATTAAGTAGAAGAGGGTTTAGGATCCATGGGTGGATGGACCCAAAGGTTCAACACCATATACCTTAGCTTTGGAAAAGTTCTTGGTGAAGGTTGACAATTGAGACTTGAAGCTTGAAGAGAATTCTTAAATCTGGATGAGGGTTTTAGGTCTTGAGTTTGGGAGTAAAAATATGACTAAGTATTTGAATGAGTGTTGGGAAACATTTTGAGGAATATGAGAGTGAAAATTGACTAAGTATGGATAAAAATACATTTGGGAAATTTGGGCCCAACACTTAAAATATTTTGGACCAAACTTAAAAACTGTGAGGTGACCAAAAAAACATCTCCGCATTGCGGAGAAAACGCAGAGATGGTAATACACTATGGCGCACCCAAGGTGCATCATGGAGGCATTATGGAAAGCCCTCTGGATTCCTTAAAAATTTATAATTATTATTTTTTCATTCTTAAATCGAGGTTAGACCCTTTTTCACCTAATTTGCATCCCTTGATCACAGATATGAAGTCGGATTTTAGAAATAACTAACAGATTATTTAGATACAAAGAAATCACAACTTGGGCATTCGAGGCACATTTTGGGCACTTTTTAGGGTCGTTTCAGTTCCAAATCTTCTTGGGTTAAGAGGACTAGATTAAGCAATGCCTTAATTTTTGCTATATTAGAGTTGGATGTTTTTGGTGAGAGAATGATAGAGTGGAGGTTGTCTCTCAAGGGAGAGATGACAGTTATGGTACCAAGTCAATTAGGTGCATTTAAGATTAACAATTGAGTTGACGATTGTGAGCCCTTATAGTGCATAGATGGAGGTTGGTAAGGTTGCATATGTTGGGGAATTGCCTATGGTAGAGCTATGGTTTATCTAGTTTGTCATGCTTTTAGCATATGACAGTTTATCTATATCTCTTTCACCCTATTCAACCTTACGATGACATGCCAAGTCCTTCTATGATTCCAAGTCCTATGTTTAAGCCCCTATGTCACTCATGTGCATTTATGTTTAAGTAGGCAAGTTTATGATGATTTTACACTTATATTGAGATCTTTAAAATGGAGTTTTTAATTTAATGTTGCATTCTTGTTGAGCCTGATTTGTTGATGCTGACTCTTGTCTTATACATCCCTTTTACATTTGAGGATGAATGTTCCCAATGGAGAGATATTGTAATGACCCCAAAAAGTGCCTGAAAATGTGCATCGGAAGTACCCAGGATCGTGATTTCCATATATCTTAAAGTCTGTTCATTATTTCAAAAATCTGACTTCATATTTTTATTTAGCTGGTTAAACTAAGCAAGAAATGGGTCTAACCCAAAATTTAGAGCAACTATATCAAAATCCAAAAATCACAAAAATGGGATTTAGGAGGGGTCAACTTTGGAGGGTCATATCTCTTAACACACAAAGAACTAGGTGGCCCATGACCTACTAAATTAAATCCCTAGAATTAGCTTTCCAATACACTTGATTTCACCTCATTAGGAATTCAGATTAAGGTTTATGCCCATTTTAGTATAACTTATTTGTGCAGAAAATGCAGATTCCAATACGGTTTATGCATCGCCTCTGTGATGCGCCCTTATTAATTTTTTGGGTCCAAGACATAGAAGTTTTGGGCCTAAGGGTTCCCGCACTAGAAAATACACATAATTATCCTTATTTCATGCTCATATCATCTTTAACATTCCCCAATTTCCTCTCAAACACTTAAACTCATATTTCACCCAAAATTCAAGTCACAAAACTCAAACCAATCTTGAGGATTTCTTCAAGGATTTCATTCAAGCTTCAAGTCTCCATCTTCAATCTATTTCAAGGGTTCTCCAAAGATATGGTATGTGGTGTTAAACCATTGGATCCTTTCACTCATGGTGTCTAAGTCTCCTTTTTACTAATATCATAGGATTTAAAGTTGATTTTATACGTGGGTCTTGTATATTGAGAAATTTACTGTATAATTATTTTAATTCATGAAAGTATGGTTGTTTTAGCAATTTTGAGCTGTAAATCTTGGATCTAATGTTGGATTTGACGAAGGTATTGATATGAATATCTTAGGGGTATTGCAAGGTGTTGATTGATGGTTTTATTATAAATTTTCTTGCATGATTTCATCTCTAAATTACATGGTCTTTTACCCCCGTTGCAACCCCCCAAGTGTTTGATAAAATTTTCGGGTATGGTTACTTAAGGGATTGAAGGTCCAATGCATGCCTTATGAGTTGAACGAACTTATGATGATTATATGATGATAAAATGATGTATATATGTGTGTCTAAATCATCTAAAGCACTTATGGTATTGCAAGTGAAATTGTTGGGTACTTATGTTATTATATTCTTGGGAAAATAAGGAGTTCTTTCTTAATGGTTAAAATATAATGGTTTGATGATCTAGTTTTATGAAATGCTTAATCGGAAAGGAGACGAACTTCTAAAGGGAGAGTTACTTCTGTCACGCCCAAAGTCCCGTTAGGGCGGACTAGCACCCGTCGCCAATGAGGCTCGGGAGAACCAACCTATATATATGCACTTATATACATATTATAAGGGATTTCTACATTTGACATGCCTTTAAGAAAATAAACAGTGATAACAAGCCAAAAGGAATTGCATATGGTTAGGCCGTTAAGGCCATGGTGTTTAAAGTACAAGATATGACCACACTTTGATTTACATAGTCAACAAATCCTCTAGAAAAAGAATAGTATCTGATAAGGTTTGGGACAGGCCTTGCCACGACTAACTATACTATACAAAAATATAAGCTCTAGATACACACAAAGCTCCAAAGCAACCTGGAGCTAGGTAAAAACAGCTTGATATCCTATAATAGCACCTATACCTACAACATGAAATGTAATTTCCCCATAAGGGGCATTAGTACGAGATAATATACTAAATACGTAAGGCTGGAAATACTATATCTGAAGTAACAACTCAAATGAAACTATACAATGGTATAGGATAACAAACCACCTTTAGTTTTACTGTGGGATCATGTAATTTATGTTTTTTTATTACTTTACCTTTATTGTATAATCTATGCACAATATGTAATACAAATGACTAACTGATCAATGGTAAATCTATATCGAGATTAGCCCTCTCTAGTCTTTTCCTTTAACCCCTTGGGCTAACCACCGTGATAGGATCGACCCTGGCTAGGTGATTCTTCCACCCCTTGGGTTACCACCCATCAATAAGCAATATACTTTACTTTTCAATTACTTTTGAGATGATTCTTTTGGTGGTCACAATATTAGAGTTGTAGGGCTGTATATATAGCATGTAACATATAGATAATCATACAAGACAATATGAAAATGAAAAGAGTATGTTACACAAATAATGTAATGCATATGAGATGAAAATACTCGTGAACTTTATTTAGCAACAAGAACCTATCTTACTTAGTATCCAAGTATGTATGCAGATTCAAAGGTAAAGTATTTATGCAAATTCAAAGGTGACTATGTGTGGGAGAATATGAACATGTGAAATAGTTGAGACATGGTTAATAGTTGTGTCGGAGTTGGTAAGTGCCTTTTTGTGCCTAGGAGGGATGTATGTTTCATGCCAAATAATACAAAATCAAGTAGCCTTACATACCTCGGTGTATAACTTCACTATTACCTCAGATAGACTCCCCTTAATTCAAATACTTATCTAAAACATAGTAGGTGACAAAACTAGCATTAGCAACAAATAGATACATTTTGGCAGCCCAATATCATTAAAAAATAACATACGGGCAGCAAGCGGGTACTTATAAATCGGAGCATATTCTTTCAACATTTTCGACAATAATCATATTTTGTAATACACATTCTCATATATATATATATATATGTATATATATATATATATCATGTGCATCCTTTTCTAGTGACATAACAGTCTTGCAAAATCCCATAAAGCACAACACATAACAATTCTATGCAACCTATAAATAGGCGGCATAACGTTACGTCCCTTTGCCCCATTACAACTTTCATGATTCCAAAACTTTACAAACTTCAACGAAACTGTTCCCACAACATTTACACATACAAATAGACCTAAAATTGTTCAAAAATAGTACTTAAAATAGGTATAGGACGTGAGTCAATAGTCCTCAATCAATCAGCCCATAAGTTCCAATTACGAGCACAATTACGATATCACACAAGAACTCACTTTCACAAACTGTAAAAGTATTGCAGTAGCTAACTTACATCACTATCAAACTAAACCTTGTTAAAAACATAAGTCTTATTTCACTATTCAACCAACCAAGAAGATAAATTCCTCTTGAACAATAAGAAAAGTTCACAACAATCCTTAGGACACATGTTGTCCAAAACTTAAGCACAAACATAACTAGCATATACTCTTGTTTGTCATTGGATAAGTATAACAAATACATGGATATTTCCACTGACCTTAGCCTTCAAGGTTCAGGTTTCCTTCAAGAACCCTAGAGGGTTGTATATGCTTCGTTGTGAGGTGAAACAAAGAGAAAACAAAAGTCTTTAGGGAGCTGAAAAATTGTCTCAACTGAAAATGAATTAAGGAGCTGTTTTGAGCCCTTTTTAAAGAGTCTCTTAGCCCAACTTTCTTTTGAACTTTTTACCACATAATACCACATATTATTAAATTGGTGAGGCAGCTACTTGGCCCTCACACTTGGGCCTAAATGGGTCTCAAATTTGATGGGCCTTGGCTGCCCATTTTCCAAATTCCTCTTCACTTAGTTTGGGCACAATTAGCCAAGTGGGTTATGGTGTACTTAGGCCCTTATATTATTCATCTTGGGCTGAAAATGAAGTCCAGTTATGATGCTAAAACATGGTCCAAGGTTATACCCTTAAAACAAACTTTATTCATCATCAGACTTGTACAAATTCGACGTCGGGCCTCGTCTCCATTTAGCTAGTAAATTTAAGCTAACCAAGTAGGTGACTCACCTACTATCTTTTTAAGTACTACAAGCAACTTAATTTTCTCACTTTGTTTAGGGTCATTATCTCCTCAATTTGACACAAAGCATATATACACTCAACTTTTTTAAGCGTTAGACATACATATCTCCCTATAACATGAGATTCAAGCACTTTTAAAAGTGGGCGCTAATTTGACCAAACAATATCATGTTTTATTTGCATAGCACTAGTATTTTAAGATGTGGGGTGTTAAATCCTCCCCCTTTAGGGACATTCATCCTCGAATGTTAGCGCAATTGGATAGCTTAACCAAGTTTAAAGCTTTGCTTATGCAAACTTTAACAACACACTAAGTATTCAATCACTCGTACCTATTAGTGTCCCAATTCTACATGTTGGACTTCCTCTTTAGCTTCAAATAAGTAATGGTATTTTAAGTTCATCACATCCTCAGCCTCGTATGTTATTTCTTCTGCTTGTTGGTTTCTCCAAATTACCTTTACTGAAGCTATTTCTTTGTTCCTTAGCTTCTTAACTTGACGATCTAGAATAGCAATAGGTACCTTTTCATATATGAGATATTTTGTAACCTGCATGTCTTCAATAGGAGTGACACGAGATGGGTCACCTATGCATTTTTGAAGCATTGAGACATGAAAACTTGGATGAACCATTAAAAGCTCTTGGGGTAGCTCTAGTTCATACTCAACTTGCTCGAACTTCTTAATAACTTTATATGGCCCTATGTAACGTAGGCTCAGTTTTCCTTTCTTACCAAACCTCATAACCCCTTTCATTGGAGATACCTTTTAAAAATACCCAATCCCCTATTGAGAATTAAAATCCTCTCTTTCTAGCATCCGCATAAGATTTGTGATGACTTTGGGCTATTTCTAGCCACTGTTGTATTACATTAACTTTTTCCATGGCTTGCTGTACTAGATTTGGCCCAAGTAAGGTGGTTTTACTCACTTCAAACCATCCAATTTCTGACCTACATTTCCTCCAATACAAAGCTTCATAAGGTGCCATCTTGATACTCGTATGGTAGCTATTACTATAGGTAAATACAATAAGTGGCAAATGGTCCACCCCTGTACCTTTAAAGTCTAATGCACAAGCTCGCAACATATCTTCAAGTGTCTAAATGGTGTGTTCTGCTTGACCGTCTCTTTGAGGGTGGAAAGATGTACTCAAATTAACTTGTGTCCTTAAACTCCTTTGGAAGGACTTCAAAAACTATGCAGTGAATTGAGCTCCTCAGTCAGATATAATGCACATTGGGACTCCGTGTAGCATGACTATCTCGTTGAGGTATAGCTTCGCATACGCTTCAACTATGTAATTACTCCTGACTGGCAAGAAGTATGCTGACTTTGTGATTTTTTCAACTATTGCCCATAAGGAGTAAAACTTTTTAAATGAGAGAGGCAACCCGGTAACAAAATCCATATTGATCATGTCCCACTTCCATGTTGGAAGCTCTATACACTTTATATAACCTTCTTGCTTTTGGTGTTCTACTTTCACTTGTACGCAATTTGGACATTGACCCATGAATTCTTCAAGGTCCTTTTTCATACCTCTCCACCAAAACATTCCCTCCAGGTCATGATACATCTTTGTTGATCCTGGATGGATGGAATATTGGGAATGATGGGCTTCTTCTGTTATCCTGTTTCTTAATCCATTAGTTTTAGGCACACATAATCTATTTTGGTAGTAAATTACTCTATTTTATGTGAGGTCAAAGCCCTTTATAGTACCCTGACTTACCTTTTCCTTATGTTGTCATAGAACAGGATCCTTGAACTATTTTTCATCCCCCTACATTACCAATGAAGATGATGCTGCATTATGTACAATAACCCCTTCCTTTGGAGTTTCAAGGAGGCAAACTCCCAAACTCGCTAGCTGACATAGATCCTTAGCCACTCGTTGACTTATTGCAGCTTGATCACTAGTATTCATTATTGCCTTATGACTCAGAGCATCGGCTACCACATTTGCCTTCCCCGGATGGTGTAGTATATCAACATCGTAATCCTTTATTAGCTCTAGCCATCTTTCTTGTCTTAAATTTAGATATTTCTATTTAAAGATATAGTACAAGCTCTTATGATTAGTATATATGTCAACGTGAATGATATAAAAATAGTGGCGCCATACTTTCAGAGCAAATTCAACCACTGCTAGCTCAAGATCATATGTTGTGTAGTATTTCTTGTGTGGTCGTAGCTGTCTAGATGCAGAAGCAATTACCTACCATGTTGTGTCAGTACACACCCTAAGACAACTCCTAAAGAATCACAATACACTGTATACCCCTTAGTGCCTTCTGGAAGTACTAGCACAGGTACATAAGTTAGCTTACTTTTCAGCTCCTGGAAGCGCCTTTCACATGCATCTTTCTATTAGAACTTGGTCACATTATGTGTCAACATTGTTAGAGGTGAAAAAATAGAAGAAAAACCTTCAACAAACCTCTTATAATAACCTGCCAAACCTAGGAAGCTTCGGACTTCCATGGGTGTCATAGGGCTTGGCCAATCTTTCACAGCCTCTATCTTTTGTTAATCAACTCTTGTTCTCTCATCGGATACAATATGACCCAAAAATGCCACTGATTCTAACAAAAATTCACATTTAGAAGACTTGGCATACAACTGGCAATTACGAAGAACTTGTAGCACCTATTGCAAGTGATTTGCG
>JAOTQJ010137890.1:0-88422 GCA_025642045.1 Solanum sejunctum | reverse complement strand
TCCAATCAACAAGAGACACCCACCTTGACCCCACATCCCTTTTTTATTCTTAAGGACCTAACTTAAGTAAAATATTATATTTGGTCCCAAACTTTATTAAATCAAACCAATTAAGGACGTTCAGGGTTTAAATTACGTTGCGGGTCCTAACAGTACTAGCTTTGAGCAGGAAAAAATAGATGAGGAGATAATACTAGAGCTAGCTCAAATTAGTAATATGTATGGTTGTTGATGAAGTAAAATCAAAAGTGCGTGAATGCAGTCAATCATCAGTCACTACGAGCACCCATGTATGAGAAGCCCTACTTTGAGGAGGACACTTGCTTTGTCACTGATCAGATGGGGCATTTTCAAACCAACGCCCAAGGGTCTAATTAGGACTATTAGCACTAAGGTCAAAACTTTAATAAAGATGGCGTCTTCAACAACAACAAATGAGGAGGCTACTATGACAGGAATAGGAGCTCAGATAGAGACACTGATTAGGGAGGCAAAGATGGTTATAAAAATAGTTCCTATATGCCACTACACAATTATGACTCTTGTGATGATAGCTCATGAATTAAGGAGATGTTCGACCGACTGAAGAAGGCTGACATATAGGATGAGACCTTGAAGGGGATGAAATCTGATATCTCCAGCATTAATCTGAAAACCAAGTCTCATTTTATTGTTACCAAGCAACTGAAGCAATAGTTTGATCAAATGTCCACTCAATGGAACTAGCAGAAAAAAGGTACATCATCCAACAATATAGTACAAAATCCAAAGAATAAGGTGTAATGCATGGCAGTGACAATATATGGCGACATGCATATCATTGACCCATCGATGCCAGTTGATAATGATAAGGTTTGTGAGGAGATAGTTGATAAGAAGGATGCAAATATCGGAGATCCTAGCGCCAAAGATGGTGAGTGATGCAGTAGTGACATCATAAAAGTTGAAACCCAAACCTAAACCTCCCCCTCCTTTCCCTCGAAGACTCAAAAAGGAGGAGGAAAGTAAGTTTCAACACTTCATCTCCATGTTGAAGCACTATTCTATCAACATCTCTCTCATTGAGGCATTGGAAAAGATGTCCAAATATGAAAATTCATGAGGGACTTATAGATGAAAAAGAGGACTGTGAGTCAACAGCTCTCTTACGAGCTTTAGCATTGTAGTGCAATAGCAACAAGGTACTTGGTGCAAAAGAGAGAAGGTCCTGAACATTACCATACCCTGCACCATTACAGATATCAAATTTGCAAAGACATTGTGTGACTTAAGAGACGACATCAATCTAATGCCTCTTGCAATATTCAAGAAGTTAAGCCTGGGATCCCCTACTCCAATAAATATGAGGTTTTTGATGGTTGACAAGATGGTTAAGAAGCCTTTGGGGATATTGTATGATATTCTTGTTAAAGTTAAAAAATTCATATTCCCTCCAAACTTTGTGATCCTAGATTGTGAAGTTGACTTTAAAGTCCCAATCATCTTAGGAAGGCCCTTCTTAGCCTATAGACTGGCACTAGTGGATATGGAATCAGGCCAACTCAAGTTTTAATTAAATGATAAAAAGTCATCTTCACTATCTGTCAGTCTATGAAAAGGCTTGATGATCTGAAGATGGAAGTTTAGGAACTTAGTGAAGTCTAAGTAACCAAGTTTTTCAAGTTATGCCACGACAATAATTCAGGAGCTTATGGGAGGCAACCCAAGATATTTGATGTGAAATTTGTGTCATTGTTTTATTTTTAGCTTTTTGCACTTATAGGTAGTTTAAGTTTATTGTTTTGGTTGTAATTTTGGACTTTAGGCCTTGTGGCTCATAGGGTAACAAGTTGTTCTATGAAGGACACACAGGAATAAGACTATGTTAGCAATCCAGTGCTGAAAGGTGAGAGAAAATGATTCTAAGACCAGTTCTACAAGTCGTGCTTCACACCATGACTCGTACACTGACTCCTATAGCACTTCCAGTAAGCAATGTTTTATGCACTCTATCCCATGAACCAACTATACCAACCGCAGATAAAACTACGAGTCAAGATTGAGGCTTGTGGATCTCAGATAAGATATCTAATACTTGCTAAATGTTGGGGGCTTTTATGATTAAACCTATGAGCTATATGTCTATGTATGACTTATAGATGGATCCGTGATGCCAATTTCCAAAACTAGGGTTCAAGTAAACTACAAAACCATGACCTTTGGGCCGTAGAATCTCTAACGGCTCGTAGTTAGGGTTTTAGGGGACCTACACCCAATTTTAAGCCAATCTGGTTAATAGTTTAAAAGAGGGATAAAATTATTTACCACTTATTCTTGCCAAAATGCCAAAACCCTTCCTTCTTCCTTAGTCTCTGACCATCGTCCCGACCACCTCCATATTTTCCGGCAATCTTCTAGTGACTCTCCGGTCACCTAGGGTTCCATTTGTCTCAGCTACCTCTTGCAACTCTTTTTTATCTTTTTTGATAAATTCTGGTATATTCTTGACTTTAATTTATATAGTTTGCCATAATTTTGTGTCATTAGTTTGAATTATTGTTGAAAATGGTACTCTAAGGTTTATATGCTAGTATTTGTGTTGCCCATTCATGAGAAATAATCCATGCATAGAACTAATTATGTAGTTTGAAGTTAAACCATGTATATGCCAAAAAATGTATTACTGTATTTGTCCACTAAGTATTGTGTTTGTCGTTGTTTAAAATTACATAGTAACTTGTCATCTGAAGTAAATTGAACCATTTGATTGAAAATTGGCATGTGATTGTATGTGTGCAAATGATAGCATGAACACTAGTTGTCCAATGGTGGTTAGAATGTTATGTGAATGTGGAACTGATATTTGATAGGGTAGTTTTATAATTTACACATAATGGGTATCGAGTAACTTGGTGAAAATATGTTAAGTGAGTAAATTGTTGTATTGACGCTGATTATAGTTGACATGCCTTGATTGTTGATTGTATATAGGGTAATGGAACCCGTTTAGGGGACTTAGAAGAACCCAGTCTGTTGAATTTATACAACACGAGGGTCTTCCATGGCCCATGGATTAATCCATAGACTGTAGTTGCCTGTCATAAGTAAGTCGCAACTAGGGAATTTTTTGGATTTAATCAGACGAAACCATTCATTGGCCATAGTATAGAGTATAACTCATAACTTAGTTTCGTAGGTTCCATGCCTGTAGATGTTGATTCTTGAATTACACCAACCATTCGGTCTACAACCCTAGTTAATTCTATGAGCCATACTTGGTATCATAGGTGCATTTCTATTAACCTAAATTACTGTACCCTGCCACCTACGAAAGCCTTCTAAGACCCATAGGTTTTCCTATGGCTAATAGGCATGCCTTCGTAGGTCTTCAGCCATTCATTTCTGTAACTTTTTTCTTTTCTTTCTTGTACTAGTGGGACTAATTTTTGTGTTAATTATATCGATTTTAGGTATAATGGCTCCGAAGTCTAGAAGGAGTGAGATTCGAGCCTTGCAGACCCGATTACGAGATGAGTCTTTGGACACCCCAGCTACTACTGAGGCTAGTGGTTCTATAGAGAATCTTGGTGTTTAGATAGATGTGGGTGATGAACAACCATACACATGGGTGGCTACTAGACAATTTGTGCTACATTAGACTCAGGCCATAGTAGTCCACCTTCCCCAGTCTAATGAGGGAGGTGATAGAGATAGAAACTCTATGCAGATGACTTCTTCGAAGAAGGATTCCAGTCCAGATCTGTAGAGAAGTCCAAGTCTAAGTCTACTTCAACTCCACTTTTACCCCAGATGCATTGACTAGTCATTAGTGGTATAGGGCATGCAACAGATCTATAGGGATGATCTTCGATGTGATGAGCAGGGCTGACAGGTTTGTACTATATTTGAGGAGCCCTGGATTATCACTTTTAGACTTGATAGTGTCCTTAGACTCTGGAATACCATAGCTTATTATAGCTTAGAGTGGTCGGCAGCTACATCAGGGAAGTACTCCCAGGATATGGTGCGAGAGTTCTATGCATCACACACCATAAACATTATGGAGTCGACCTCTAAAGGAAAGAGATACCTTTATCAGCCCCGTCTTATACTTACGGTGGTGAGTGGAGTTCTACTCGATTTATATGAGACACCCATTTGATATCTTTTTAGTCTTGAGTATCAAGCCCCCAGTTCCACAACTGAATATGATCACAGATTGGGACAGACCAGGGATAAAGTGTTGATAAGAGATTTAAGTCGAAAGGCCGTATTGATGAGATGGGTCACTAACCACATTACAAAGAAAGTGTTGATGATGTTTACTCTCCAATAAGAAAGCGGTCACTATCATTAATTAACCTAACCAAGGTTAGGGTCGAATCCATAGGGAATATAGGACTCAGCTATAAGATTTCATTACTAATCATTTCTAGTATCTATAACTATAATCTCTAAATGGGGGGGGGGGTTGTGATTCTAAAACAACATAAACTAAACAGTAATTAAAATGTAGGAAAGCACTCAATTTTGGGGACAACTTGGGAATTGTGTTCCCCATGGTTCGTTGACTAAATTACCCTAGATAACATAACTACAATTAGTGAATCGCATGCAGGATGATAACTTAGGTTCTCGCAGCCCTCTTGTGAAGGTGAAGGTCGAATTTCACCATGGCACTTGGTCGGCTACCATGGAGTGCCAACTAACTATTACCTATTGTTCCTGTCAACCTTCCATTGGTCAGTTTTGGTCCATTAGATGACAACACATCAACCAAATCCTGTCATCTACTTCCTTTTTCATATTTGTCATTACCTTGGTCGGGATCGTGATAGTAGGTGGGGTTTGGTGTTAGCCACCATGAAACAACATTAATCATGAAGGAAAATAGATAATACATGCAAAGCCCCAATCATCGACATGCACAAAACTTAGGTCATCTCAAGTCAACTACCCATAGTTCCCACAACCTCAAGTTGTGGATGCTTAGCTACTCATGGCTAAGATAAAACACACAAATATACAAATAATAGACATAGTTGAGAGTTTCACCAATAATAATAAAGGAAATAGGCACCACTAGTTGCAAACCCACAAGCTTGATTGGTCAACAATGAGTACAAGACAAGATTTGCAATCTCAAAAATGGGTTTTCCAAGAAATAACAATAAACTACTCTAAAACCCTAAGAAAAGCTTCAAAATACTATGGAGAATTGTCTACTTATTGAACTCTCCCAAAAAACCTAACTTAAACTATATATAGTGTTTACAAAATAACCCTAGAATTTATACAAAAAAGATAATTGGAAGCTGATAAGTGTAGCAGATATAACTTGTAGGAGGACCTACGAGTCATAGTTGGGGTGTCGTATCAGGATCTTGACATCTTGGACGGAACTGGTACGACCTATGGATATGAGTCATTGCTTAGTCTATGACTCATATGTTTGTATCATTATCTTGGTCTTCAATTTGTTGATCCAATATTTTGGCCCTCTATTCTTTTTACGAGTCCACCTATATGAGTCGTAGTGTGTCTTATTACTCATAGGCTGGGCTCGTAGGGGTGACCTTCACTTGGCAGATTTTTGGTTTTTGGTCTCTGATTCTTCCTACAACATAACCTACGACTTGTAACGTAAGCTACGTCTCATAGGAAAGCTCGTGTGGCCTATGCTTCAGCAAAATTTGCAACTTTTCTTCAAAACCATGCCAACCTAACGTTTCTGCAAGATTAAAACAAAAACATATCAAAACACTAAAAAGTTACTTTAAGAACTCACAAAATCCCTTGTTTTAGGCATCAAATGTGCTGTATTTTGACAGCACATCAATACCCTTAACTTAGAATTGTTATTTGTCCTCAAGCGAAGACTCAATCTACACGGACAAAGAGAAAGACTTAGCAACTATACTAATGGCATATATATCAACTCTTCTGATTCAGGTACCCAATTATCATTTTCAAAACAAGATTGTAAAATTATTTTGAAAATAGGAACATAATGAGATACCTGGAAATCCAACTATGACAAGCTAAGGAGCATCAACCATCCATAATCACTGGTATAGTCATATGCTACTCAAGTAGTGCAAATGTCCTCATTAGAAAGAAATCCCTTATGCTCACTCAAGAACATTCAGAAATCAGGGACTAAGGAAGCATCCTCACTCTCACAATTTAAATTCATGCACAATGACTAACACCATAAGCTTACCCCTACACTCATTTTTCGGTTTGATTCAAAAGTGGATTTGGATTACTTTAGGAGTTATTGGCTTGTAACATGGGCTCAAGGGGCTATGATATGGTATTTTAGGCAAATAGTGATTGAAAGCTATTCTTGGACCATGTTTACCAACACTTTTTGCTTTCATACTCCAATCCTTTCACCAACTCCTCCCTTATTTCCCCATTTCAAGCTTTTCCCAGGATTATTATATCACTTTTCAACTGTGCCTTCATTTTGAACTCATTTTTGGCTAAACTTTTCAACTCAAGGCACTCTTTCCTTTCTTTTTCTTCACCAGGTTCACGATTATTCATTTTGTTTCTTTGCACCTCAACTAACTGCCCATCTTTGTTACTTTACCACAATAAGGGCCACCCTCAACTTAAGCTTTTAGCCTAAAGTGAATTACACAATATCTATGCTTCAAACCAAGACCACCAATGCAGCCACTCTCAACTTAGCCTTTTAACCTTAATCAAGGTTCATATGTTCAAGGATAGATCAGGGCTAATATCAGGGTATTTCATCAAATGAGGTAAAGTTAGCAAGGTGTCAAGAAAAAACGTTTGAGTACATGAGAAGCTCAAACATTTGGAATAAGGGATTCATTAGTTTATTTTGTAGGCAATTTAGGCAAAAGTGGGCTTACTATCAGATCAAAGGCCTAATATCACTTCCAAATCAACTAATTCACCAATCCAATCTTAGAGTACTAGGGCAAGTTCTGAGTCCATACAATGATACTTGAATGTATCAAAATAAGTTCACAACACACATGATAATTACATCCACATTCAAGTATAGACTCACAGGTCATGCTTTCAGTCTCAGCTTACCTTCACAATATCAAAACAAACATTGCCATGTACTCAAAAATATATGAATGCATCAATAATCGCAATCTCAAAGTTTTTTAGGGTACTTAATTTTGTACCAAAATTTTAAGGAAAATCTAACAAATATATATATGCCAAAAGATAACATTACTATGCATTTATAATTTATCTATACTTCCTAAAACTTGCTGGTTCAACAGAAAATAAAACAACCACAAGGAAAAAGAAACATTACAAGAAAACCTTGGGATCAAAAATAGGGAAAGTTATAGACTTGAGTCTACTCAGACTTCACCTTAATCCATAACTTCTACCACCCCACCAAAACAGAATACTTTGTCCTCAAAGTAAAGACAAGAACAAAAACAAAACATGATAACATAGAAATATATACATATATTCATTAAAAACCAAAAATAAACATCTAAAGTCGAAGTAAAAATAACATCCACCATAAACATATTTAAACACAACCAAAAACTAACATAATAAAAAGATTGTCTAAAAAGAAAATAAAGTATCCAATCATAATAAAATGAGCATCAAGGTCAAAAGAAATATAAAGGTGCATCAAGCACCGGTCTCTGCCTAATTTGTAGAGTTCAGAGGGTGACTCTCCTTCTCTGTTGCAGTGCCGAAAGTACCCTCTCTAAGTGGGGTGTGTTGTGCTCTCTCTCTCTGAATAGTCACCAATATAATTGACTCCTATGCCACCTATTCAAGTAAGGGCTCCTCCTATCTCAGCATCTTCGGGGTTAGCTCTGCATCAACATGCTAAAGGGGCCTCTTCCCTCGGGTGTCCGGACGGTCGGTAAGCTAATCAAATGCTTAATCTCCTATTAGTTCTCCTTCTGGGGCTGGAACAGGGTCTTCCAACATCTATAATAAGTCGGCCTTAAATTTGGGCAACTCCCCAGTAACTGTGCTTGCATCGTCAGGCCTAGCTCCCTCTAGCCTCTTATGAACTCTGGCCTCAAATGTATCGACCCGAGCATCTATTGCTCATACTCTCTCATAAATGAAATCTCAAGCATATGTATTTATCCTCTCCTTAGAGTCTCAAACAATCTAATCAATTAATGGCCGGACTCACACTGACAGCTTATGCCTCCCTTATGCTACAGTAACCCTGCAAAATAAAGCTTGAAATGCAACAACAAAGAAAAGAGGGTCAACCTGTAAAGAAGGTGGTACTGGTGCTGGTGTTCTGGATGAAGGTGTAGACTCAGTATCAATTATAGGTCTGGGATCTGTAGAAGTTGGAGTAGTGCTGGTGGTAGCTGGAGGTGAACTTGGAATTTGAGGCTCTTTCGGGAAAGGCTCTGGGATAGCCGAAGGAGCTACTCATGGTAAGGCCACTAAGTTCTCATTACCATTTATTAGGTTGGGATCCATAGCGCATGTGGACTCTATATGAGGGTCTTGGTGAGAGTCAATAGGAACACTTGCTGCATCACATAGTCGATGAATCAGAACTAGAAATGGTAGTGAGGTGCTCGTCTGAGCTGTAGCCTCATGAATCTTCTCTGAAATGATCCGACTCCAATCTATAGCATAGCCAGATAGGATGCTGACCAATAGTACGACCCTCTCCAGGGTGATCACATTATCTGTTAAAGTTGGCATAATATGCCAACGGATAATTGACCACCAGAAGTTGGCTCGGAATAAGAGGTGGGCTTTTACTATAAGATCTGCATGGTTTGTGACCCACGTCGGCTCAACACCCTTCTCACAAATCCGAATAGTGATCCACCATAGGATATCTATCCTAGCCTTGATGTTCTTCCCAGTTACCGCTATCCTCATCTTCTCAATTCGGCTGTCATACTCCGCGGTACACAGGGGGATGTATAAGTAGGCCCAAACTACACTCATCGGATTATCTCCTTCGAGACATTAACTCTTCTCCCCCAGACTATCACTACTTATAGTCTCGGCTACTCAATTGATCTTTTGTTCTTTGGCAACCCTCGGCGGCGTGTAGTATCCAATCCAGGTACTCTATCTAAGCCTGAGGCATTTAGGTGGGACTTCTCATGAAATTGGCGAACTAGCTTGTCTTTACCCTTTGGCTCCAACCCTTGGTCATATATTTCCTTCATCCCAAGGATGCACCATGGACGGTCGGCTAGGGGCTGGGACTAGACCTGCTCCTATTGAGAAGTGCTCTCTGACTCTGACTCTGAACCTGAGTGTGAGGGGGTCATGTGAGGCAAGCTACTATCTGACCTATCCCTGTTGCCCTGTTGTTCCTTCTGTTCATATTGGGAGGAACTACTCATTTCCATCGGTACTAAGCTACGACTGCCCCAGCTTGAGGTCTATTATCCTTCGGGTCTAACCTGACTCTGTGGAGTTCCACAAAGCCCTCAAATTGCTCAATTTTGGAGGATTCATCCCGCAACCTCCGTTGGAGAGCTTGAATGGCCCGTTTGTCTTTTAGAGGCATTTTATCTGCAAATAACCCACAAAGCAACATGTCAGTCCAAGGTGTTCGATACACTAAAATACAAGGTAAATAATAAAAATAACTAAAAGTAACTATGCATTGATACAACTGCAAGTTTGTAGGTACAATTGTAGTTACGACTCGTCGGGTGACTAACGAGTAATAAGCTACCCTCATAGAAATAGTATGCCCTTAAAAAATACTATCTGATATTATATACAAAACACAGTTATGACTCATAGGGTGACTTATGAGTCGTAGTCTGAGCTTGTAGCTATTTTCAAAAACATTTTTCAGAATTCAGCAGAGTTTATGAGACCCTTCCTATGAGTAGTACCAAGTACTACTAGTCGTATGTGGGTCTTGTATGAGAAATACGAAGGGATTACAGGTGAATGATGCTTTCTACGAGGGGCCACTACAACTCATATAGGAACTTATAATTTGTAGGAGTGCCTCGTAGCTGACCACAGAAGTCACCTGCAATGCCTAACTATTTCCCACACAAAGTACAAATTCAACATAAAATTCAACTTAATCATGAAAATAAAAGCAAGGTACGACTAAATGGCACATAATCAATTCATACTAGCATTGGCAATTTAAAACGACCATTATCCCTAAGAGTCCAAACCAGTTCAACCAAACATCAAGAAAATCAAAAGCAATAAACAATTTAAACTCATTCATGACATGTCCACAACATCCCAAGGAAATGCAATCACCATTCATAATGATTCAATCAAACCAACATATTCTATGCATAGGTAATCGCCCCAATACTATCTAAAGTTCAACTCCGACAACCATTCAGACCCTACATGAGTAGAAATAATACATTACATATTGAACATTACAAATGTCATACTCACAATCACCCACTCAAGTGTTTCTACAAGGTTCACTTCACAACCCAACTCTTTGAAAGCCTATAAACCTTAGATTACAAATCTGGCTTAATAATAAATGTAAGGCATGTTTCAACATGATCAAACTAAACTTATACTCAGATAGGAATCAAACTTATCAAAAAGATCGAGAAATGTAACTGAAGATCTTAGCAATTGGATTGAAAAATGAACCAAAGCAAAGAGGGAAAAATTAAATGTTGAAACCCTAGAAATTTATAGCCTCACGAGAATCTTTTTCGGAAAATGACATAGGTAGCAGGATTTCTGGTCGAAGAAGGATTTACGGTGTGAGAAAGGGGTTTTCCGTTGACTTAGAGTAAGTGAATTTAGGATTTGGGGTCAAAAATAATTTTGACCTCTTTTTATAAGCAAATCGGGTTAGATTTTAAAAAGCTATAGATCGAGGCTACGAGACCCTGACTATGAGTCATAGGTAATCCTATGACTTGTAGGTCCCAGTCTTGTACCAAATTCAACACTTGGTAAAAACTTAGGAATCATACTTGGGCACTACGAACCCCTCTTATGACTCGTAGGGGATCCTATAAATTATAAGGTTGGCTTGTAATATATGTACCCACTTTAGATACTATTTTCCTCTACGAGGCATAACTACAAGTCATAGTGAAGGCCTACTCGTAGGAGTTGCTCCAAGTCTAATGTTTCTAGATTTTCAGTTCTTCTACTTTTTACCTGCAAACTAAGTCTCAAAACATAGAAAACCTCACAAATATTACAATTGCATCTTTGTCTCTTAATTTAAATCTAACAATTGCTACTAGTTTAAGTCTCAAATAAATAAATAATTAGCAGAATGCTTGGGTTGCCTCCCAAGAAGCGCCTTATTTAATGTCGTGGGTTGACTTTGTAATCTTCCATCATCAACAATCATCAAGGGTCCATACCTCGCTCTTGAACTCATCTGGATGTTTCATAGATTAGTGAATATCAAACACGACTTCTGCATCATTAACCTTGAACCGTAGTTGATGTGAATCCAAATCCATTAGGTCTCTCCCAGTGGCTAGAAATGGTCTCCCCAAAATAATGGGCACCTCAAAGTCAACTTCGCAGTCGAGGATCACAAAATCTGTTGAAAAGATGAACTTATCAACTTTAACAAGCACATCCAAAAGGATTCCTTCTAGTTTTTTACTAGTTTGATCCACTATAAGCAACCTTATTGTTTTTGGGGTAGGAGTACCAAGGCCAAGCTTTTTGAATAATGCAAGAGGCATTAGATTGGTACTCTCTCCTAAGTCCCACAATGCTCTTGCGAACTCAACATCACCAATGGTACAAGGGATGGTGAATGCACTGAGGTCTTCTCGCTTTTGTATAAGGCATTTTGTCATAATCTCACTACATTGTTGGAGTTGTTGCAAGAACTCTTGGCTCAAAGTGCACTTCTTGGTGACCAAATCCTTCATATATTTGGCATACCCAAGCATTTTCTCCAAAGCTTCTAGAAGGGGAATGTTGATGGAGAGTTGCTTCAACATTGAGAGGAATTGTTTGAATTTACCCTCCTCTTACTTTTTACTAAGCCTTTGACGGAAAGGAGGAAGAGGTTAGGGAATTGGTTGCGATGTCTCATGCTCCCTTACTTCTTCTTGTTGCATCTCGCCAACCTTTGGATTTTCTCCCTCAACCTCAACTTCACCACCAAGACCCTTCTCATTGACTTCATCCATAATAACCAGCATAGGGGGATCCATTGTGCTCTTTCCACTCTGAGTCCTCACCGCTATGTAATACCCTTCATTATTAGGATTTTGAACCATAAGGACCATTCTTGTAGCCCTCTCTTCTTCCCCATTCTGCATCTAACACTCTCGCTCTCATAGTATCCACTCTGATCGTCTCTATGCATCCCATCATGGTTGAAGTTCTGACCTTGATTCCATTAACCTTTCCTCTAATAGTCCGAATTGGACCATTGGGAGTTATCCCGGAAAGCCGCCATGTGGTTGCTTAGAAAACATGCATCCTCATCAAAGAATGGATCATCATAGGTAGGAGCCTTCAAAGACTGGTGAGTGACCACATGGATGCTTTCTTGGTTTTGCTTCAAGACTAAGTCTATGCTTGTGCGAAGTTGAACAAGTTGCTCCATGATCTTTTTCGTTCACCTTTGCTTGCTCATTGTTGGTATTGACTGCACAAGAAGGTTTCATTACACCTTGCTCTTTTGTTGCCTCCATGCTCTATTTACTTGACCACTTGTTCCATTCTTGCGACTATCAATGCAAAAGGTTGGTCTAGAAACATGCCTCCCACGATTGTATAGCACAAGCTTGACTATTCTTGTCAAGTGCCCGATAGAAAATCTCGACCTAGGAATCATCGACAATCTTGTGATTCAGAACCATCCTCAAGCATTTAGTAAATCTCTCCTATGATGTGCTAATAAAATCGCCTAGCAATTGCTCAAAGTTATTGATTTGGTCCTTAAGCTTCAACTTCTTAGATCTCGGGAAGTATCTTTCAAGGAATACTCTCTGAAGTTCAGCCCAACTTGTGATAGTGCCTGGAGGAAGCTCAGACAACCATACAACTGCATTGCTAGTCAATGACAGTGGAAACACTCTTAACCCAACAATATTAATAGAAAGATTTTATCTTTCCATGACATATTTTCACACAAACACCACATTCTAAAGATAACAGTAATGATCCTCTGAAGGTAGCTCTATGAATAGACCGCGGTTTTGGATCATTTGGGGCAATTCACTCAATTCTGTGAACTTAGTATCTGCCTATAAAGGAGGCAGTACATAGCACTAGTAACATCCATAGCCATAGGGTTCAATCGATATTGATTCCGTCCATAAGCATTTTCATTGAAGTCCTTGAGCTGTGGCCTATTAACCTTTGTGGTGGATTCTCCTCTCTATTGATATCTTCATTCGTATGCACATCCTCCTCAACCTCAATATCCTCATTCACTTGAGTTATTCTTCTTAGCAGTTGATAAATCTCTAAATTTAGTGGAGGTAAGGGATTGCCTTGTCTCCTTATGTTGGGCATACAACCTAGTACACCCTACAAAAGAAATCGAACAACAAAAACAAAAACAAAAGTAGAATACAAGAGACTCTAGATTTAACACTAGAATAACTAATAGTGAAATCAAATCAAAGCCTAGCCTTAATCCACGCAACGGTGCCATAATTTTTTGATGATGGTTACGCTCAAATAAGAAAGCGGTCTCTATCAGTAATTAACCTAACCAAAGTTAGGATTGAATCCCAAGGAATACAGGGCTTGACTATAAGATTTCAAGACTAATCATTTCTAGTATCTATAACTATAATCTCTAAATGGGGGAAGGGGGAATGTGATGCAAAAATAACATAAAATAAACACTAATTAAAATTCAGGAAAACACTCAATTTTTGGGGACAACTTGGGAATTGTGTTCCCCATGGTTTGTTGACTAAATTACCCTAGATAATATAACTATGATTAGTGAATCGCATGAAGGATGGTAACTTAAGTTCTTCCAACCCTCTTGTGAAGGTAAAGGTCGAATTTAATCATGGCACTTGGTTGGCTACCATGGCGTGCCAACTAACCATTACCTATTGTCCCAGTCAACCTCCCCTTGCTCAAGTTTAGTCGATTAGATGAAAACACATCAACTAAATCCTGTCATCTACTTCTCTTTTTCTATTCATCACTACCTTGGTCGGAATTATGATAGTAGGCAGGGTTTGGTGTTGGCCACCACTAAACAACATTACTCATGAAGGGAAATAGACAATACATGCAAAGCACCAATCATAGACATTCACAAAACCTAGGTTATCTCAAGTCAACTACCCATTTTTCCCACAACCCTAAGTTGTGGATGTTTAGCTACTCATGGCTAAGATGAAACACATAAATATGCAAATAATAGACATAGGGCAGAGTTTCACCAATAACAATGAAGGAAATAGGCACCACAAGTTGTAAACCCACAACCTTGATTGATTAACAATGAGTACAAGGCAAGATTTGTAATCTCCAAAATGGGTTTTCCAAGAGATAACAATAAACTACTCTAAAACGCTAAGAAAAGCTTCAAAATATAATGTAGAATTGTCTACTGATCGAACTCTCCCAAAAAACCCTAACTTAAACTATATATAGTATTTACAAAATAACCCTAGAATTTACATAGAAAAGATAGCTGGCAGGTGATAAGTGTAGCAGTTATGACTCAAAGAAGGACTTACGAGTCATAGTCGGGGTCTCATATTAGGATCTTGGCATCTTAATCTGAACTAGTATGACCCATAGGTACAAGTTGTTGCTTGGTCTATGACTCATATATTTGTCTTTTAATCTTGGTCTTCAGTTTTTTGGTCTAATATTTTGTCCCTCTTATTCTTTCTACGAGTCCACCTGTATGAGTCATAGTGTGTTTTATGACTCGTAGGCTGGGCTCATAGAGGTAACCTTCACTTGGTAGATTTTTGATTTTTGATCTCTGATTCTCGCTATGATACAACCTACAACTTATAGTATGAGCTATGACTCATAGGAGGGCTCGTATGGCCTATGCTTCAGCAAAATCTTCAACTTTTCTTCAAAATCATGCCAACCTAACTTTTCTGCAAGATTAACACAAAAACACATCAAACTACTACAAAGTCACTTTAAGAACTCACAAAATCCCTTGTTTTAGGCATCAAATGTGCTGTATTTTTACAGCATATCAAGCATCCCTGAGCTTCCCCATAAGTTTTGGTGGTCTATAGTTCAATCGCAGATCTGATTGACATATGCTAATAATACTTTGACATCGGGTCATTCATATTCGCTACCAGCATCTTGGTTGGCTATGATATTGATTGGGCTCACTTCACAACAGATTAGATTCATGAGGCAGCCCAGAAGAGGTCCACCTCCATCCCCTTCCCGTACTTGATATATTGTTTATGTATAGCAGTGGGGTTGTAGATTCTTCATCACCTAGACACTATGACAGAAGCTTAGAGGACATTGGATGCTATCCTAGTAAAGGTTGATGAGAATCTAGTGCCCTTTGACTAGCATTATAACCTCTAGTCAATTGACCAGAGATATTCGCTGCAACACCACCATTTGAGCCTCTGTCTTCTTCCACTGTTGTTGCACCCACTATTGAGGGCCCCCTACAAACTAAAGCTGAGAGAGAGGGGTACCAACCTCTACTTCTACTCCTGCAGTAGAGGCCACGCCTATATAGACTTTACCTATTGGCATGGTATATGTGTTGGTAGCATCTATCTAGGCCCTAGCGCAGTGACAAGAACGTACCAAGTCCCAGTTGACTCAGTTGCTACAACCAATTAGGCCTTGGGTTTGCTAGGCCATTTTGGAGGTTAACACTTGAGTAGATTCACACTTTGCATTTGCACTTATGGAGAGGATTACACTAGTATATAGCCGCATAGATACATTTGAGAGCCGAGAGGAGTAGAGCCTCAGTTCAACCTAGCCTGCTGACTTGACAACCATTAGGGAGGAGATCCAGTAGCTCTATTCCAAGACTAGGGCAGCCACATCAACACCACTTGTGCTTCCTCTGTTTGACACCATTGAGGTAGTTGTTGATCTATTTAACCCCAAGGAGACACCCTCCATGCCTCTAGAAGAGGCCTTATTTAGAGGATAATGATCCAAATGCTTTGAGATAAGAGGCAAAGTTGATAGAGATAGCAGTTCGAGGCTGTGAGACTTCACTGCATTATAGATGAGAAGTCCTGGTGGGAACATGACCTAGAGAGGATGAGGGGTGCTGAACACTACAGATATGCTGCCATTATTGAGGAGACCATCGAAAGGTTGAGGGTGGTCAGACATAGCTAGGGACTGGCATTTAGGCATCCAAGTATGTTCTTTTTGACCCCTATGTTTTGATTTAGTTATATTTTGTTGCATTAAGGAAATTGTAAACTCTTTCTGATAGGGTGTGGGTAGTTATAGGCCTAACTGAAGTATGAGTAACCATGGACTATAACTATCCTAAATTTTGAGTCTAAGGGATTTTCTTGCCCGTGTTCTTTCTCTAAGGATATTTATTTTTCATTGAACCAACATCTTTAGGATGGGTTGGTAGCATATTATACTGAAATAACCCCAAAAAGTGCCCAAAAATGTGCCTCAAAAGTGTTCAAAATCATAATTTCCATATATCTCAAAATTCGTGCGTGATATCAAAAATTCGACTTTATATTCTTGTTCATCGGGTCAAATTGAGTGAGAAATGGGTCTAACCTCGATTTAATAATAACCGTATCAAAATCTGTAAATCACAAAACTATAATTTCCAGTGTGCATCTGCACCCCTTGCGTGATGTGCCAAGCGCTGCAGTGTATTTTGTGCACTATTTTTCTTATCAGGTCCAAGGCCTTTAGGTCTTGGGCCTAAGTGTTCTCACACATGAAAGTACCTATACTTAGCCTTAGTTCACCCCCATATCATTCAAGACATTCCCAAATACTCTCTCAAGCACTTTGACAATATTTCATCTCCAAATTTCAAATCCCAAAACTCATCCAGATCTAAAGGTTCTCATTTAAGCTTCAAGTCTCTATCTCCAATCTTCTTCAAGAAATCTCCAAAGCTAAGGTTTGTGGGTTTCTTTCATAGGTTCCTTTCACTCATGATACCCAAGATTTTCTTTTTAACTTAAATTAGATGATTTAAAGTTGATTTACTCATGGGTCTTACTTATTATGAATTTCACTGCACATTATGTTGGGGTTTCATGAAAGTATGATTGTTTTAGCATGTTTTGTGCTATGAATTTGAGATCTATTGTGAGATTTGATGAAGGTTTTGATGTATATTGCTTAAGGGTGTTACTAAGTATCTATTGATGGTTTTATATTGAATTTTATAGCATGATTTTACTCTTGAATTGAATGTTTTTATAGTAGCACTACATACTCACCAAGTGTTTGATAAAATAACCGGTTATGATTTTCTTGAGGAATTAAAAATCCTATGCATGTCTTATGAGTTGAATGACTATATAATGATGAAATATATATATATATATATATATATGATATTATCTCTATAATATTAGTAATTGACCAAGCCTCACTCAGGAGGTTGTTGGCCTAGGTAACCTTGTTGAGGGGTTTGTACCTCGATCGCTTTGCTCGGGAGGTGGTAGGCCCGTGAAACTATGTCGAGGGGTTTGTACCTTGATACCTTGTTGGGGAATTTATACCTCATCAACCTTGTTTGGGGGTTTGTACCTCATCAACCATGTTGAGGGGTGTGTACCTCATCAATATATTGAGGGGTTCATACCTCATTCGCCTCTCCAAGAGGGTGGCAGGCCTTGTATATTCATTAATAATAGTCACTCGGTACATATGTATTATGTTCTATATAAGCATGGTTTACTATAAGCCTCTTTCATGCATGTCATACTGTACATACTATTTATTGCCTATGCTTATGCATCTCGATTATATTACTTATCTCATGTTGCATTATATCCTATATGCTTAGTACATTCAAACATACTAACGCATACTCTATGCCTACCTGATGTCACCATGTAGGAGCCACAGCCCCACTTGATCCTCCTCCTCCATGTCGCTAGTATGACTTCTCTCAAGCTCCTCCATGTCACCAAGGATGTGCTATAATATTTTATGAGGCTTACTTGGGGTCCCTTCGGGTTCCTCATGCGCCGTGTCACATCTAGGCCCTAGGCTCGGGTCGTGACATGTACTAAAGTCTATGTCATATGTTAGGTTTGTGGAAAAATGATACCTATTAAAATTTTTGTAAGGTAGTTTTGATAACAACCATGTGAAATCAATGATTGACAGTGCTTGTTTCTGATAATTGAGGTTTAATTTTGATGAAAAGCATGATCTGAGAGCCTATGTTGATAGTTTAACCAATGCCAAGTGTGTGTGAGCTTCTTTGCATAATTCTTATACTTTGTTCCAATTCAGAACTTGCCTATTACTCTGACTAATACTGTAGGTTAGTTGGTTAGGAAAGGATCTTAGTTTGTTGTTCAAATTACCCTACTTAGCCTAAATAACCAACTAAATGGTTGATGTATCCCTTGGTGATAATGTTTGATCTTGGCATATACCCTTTTTTGTAAGCACCTAAGTAATCGAGCCTTTTTGAATGCAAAATCCTGAATTTGGCCTTGGTCCTTCCTTGAATATTGATCACCTTGATTGAGGAAAAACGCCTAAGTTGAGGGTGGCTACCAAAAGTGGCCTTGGTTCATAGGTTGGATATTGCACACCTCATCTTAGTCCAGAAGCCTAAGTTATGGGTGGATGGTGTATGGGAAATTGCATTAAATAGGGTGGAAGCTAGTGCTACATAAAAAAGGAAAAATATGTACTATAGGTGAAAGAAATATGAATAGATGCCTAAATAATGAGATAAAAAGAAAATAATGTGAAAAATAAAAGGCAATGAGCTTAAAAGTAAGAGCAAGACACCCAGAAAGGTTTGAAATAGGAAAAATGAAGATGAGTTGAAAATAACAGTGTTGGTAGGGCAAAAGTGTAGAATAATATAATGTCAAAGAGAGACATTAGTTATTATGTTCCTAAAACATCACACCAATACCCCTTAAGCCTATGTCACAAGTCAAGAAAGTCCTATAGTGATCCTAGTTCAAATAGTCGAAGGTCATAGTTGTGAGTATATGGGCAAGCATATGGTACTGGGCATAGTGTTTGGATATCTATTGTAAGTGTAAGTGATTTTGTTAGTCTCAAGAATTAAACCTGAAAATACTATCATGAGTGGGATATGGGACTTCTTCTTGTGAGCGCATACGAGTTACACTATTAATTCTAGGCTATTTCAGTAATTGTTGCTTATCTATGGTTACCGTGCTTGTCATAGTTACATTGTCACATATATTGATCTGCATTGGTTTGTTGGGTGACTATCTACTATTCCTTAATGAATTAGTTTTGGTATCTACGATTTATTTAGAGATAATGTATGCCATTAGATTGAGGTTTGTGTGTTGCTATACTGCTTAGGTAGATTGAGTCCATGGCTTGATGACAAGCAACAATTTTAAGTTGAGAGTGTTGATGTGCTACCAAAATTCATCAGTTTTGATGCTTAAAACTTGGAATGTTGTGTGTTGATGTTAGTGGATTTGATGTGATTTTATGTTTGTTTTCAGGATCACAGGATTTGGTATGATTCTGGGCAAAGTTCTACAAAATTGAAGTTTTTGAAGACTTACGGGCTACCCTACAAGTAGTGGTTACTTCCACAAGCCATAGAGAGTTTTTGTGAGTGAGATCTAGTAATGGACCAAGTTTCAAATGTTGCATCCATGAGCTATCATACGAGTTATAGAATCTTTCACAAGTCGTGGTTTGGTTTTGTTCCTAGAGGATTAAAAATTGAGGAGTTTCACAAAAGCTGTCATATGGTACCCTCCATGAGCTGTAGATCTAAAGATGACCCGTAAAGAGGTTTCATAGAAGTGAAGTCTATTTCTGGAAGTTGCAGAGTATGAAGCCCAAGTACAGGCCAAGGTTCCTTATATGCCTCGTAACTTAGTTCGTAGAAGCTGCCGAATCCAATTTTTCTATTTTATTTTGGATTTATACTGTACTTATTATGCATAGGTTTTTAAGGGTTTTTTAGCAGAGAGACACATGGTAGAACATAGAAACACTTTTAAGACTTCATCTTATGTGGGTTTTACATGGAAAACATGACATTGTGATTTCTTGTGGAGAACTTTGAATTTCTTGTTCTTAATTTCATCATTGTAAGTGTTCAATTATGTTATTCTATAACATGATTGTTTCGTATACAATGATTATGCATAGATAAATCCATAACTGGGGTTGTGGGAACCATAAAGAACTAACAAGGTAAAATCAGATAATCTGTAACTTTTAGAAGGTATGCTACATGTATTGATTAATTCTCTTTGTTATGAATGTTTTTTAATGGTGGCAAACATTAGAACCTACATAATTCTTACTGACTGGACCAAGATAGTAATGAATAGTAAAATAGATTAATTAGAGGAACTCGATGTGATTTCTCTCGTCTAACAACTAAATTGGATCAAGGGGAGATTGTACTGGAACAAAAGGTAAAGGCTAGTAATATTACACTGCAATGATGGAGAAAATCATATAGTGAAATTTACCTCTCACTTGGATTAAAGGAATTGGTAAACTTAACTTACCATTTTGCATGCTACACATTAGAAAAGATTACTAGTATCTGGTGATACTAAGTTAGGAATTTATGGGGAATACGATATCCTAGTTACTTCTGTCACTTGTTTTACAACACTAGCTTCTAGTTTAGGTTTATTTCTTGCAATCACGAACCCCCCTCCTTTCGGTCTATAAGTAGGTTAATTCATTTGACTTTCTCGTAATTAATCTAGGTCTAGACCATATTCCCTATGGGTTCAACCCTAACCTTGGTTAGGTTATATATTTTGACAATGACCACTTATACTTTCAATAAGGAGGTGTAGTTTGGGCGACCTCAGGTATGCCCATCATTGCAACTACCCAATAATCTTCCTCAATGAAGTCAATAAGGTTATCCTATGTATTAGACCTATAGAATTCCGATGGGTCCATCTGTATAAAGCCACATACTCTTGCGTCCATGGTAGGTACTTGGGGAGGTATGACTATCGTCTCATTGTCTTGATTGGCCAATGCTTGGGACAATAGGTAAAAGTGGCTCGAAACTCCGTACAAGACACTTCATTGTCCTACTGGAGTGGAGGAACTTGCTATTCAAGAGAGCCTCATTGATGGGAGCTCTTTGTGATGGCATAATCTAGAAATAAGCAAAAAACCATCGTTAGTTAATGAAAAATCTTATTCAACCCTAAGGCAAGATATGAATAAGAAAGAAGGCAAGACTTTCTTAAATTGTCTCATAGCCTCTAACTCAATATATTGACACGCTTCAAAACCTTAAATGAGACTCTATGATACGGGCAATGCATGGACATTTGACAAATATTTTAAAATTTTATGCTTTGATACCAAGTTTGTAACGACTCAAACTAGGGGCCTAGTTGTCACAAAACAAATGAGATACCTGAAGACACCTCACCCAAGCCATCTTAAGCATTCATAGGCATTTAATAAGAACATTTTTGAAAGTGTAAAGGCACTACGGGTCATTTCAGCAATGAAGCTACATCAAAAGGCAGTGAAATAGATAACATTCATTTGTCCATAAGCATACTAACTATTACATAGATGAATGGGACTGGTAATGATCGGTCTCTATTTAATAGAAAAGAATACATTATTATGTAATATAGAAAGTAAACACCTCAAAAGAGCTAAAAGTATACTATTTCAAGAATAAATGCAATATATAGTGGAATAATGGTAGAGTATCGAACTAAGGGCTCACCACAAATAACAATGGTAGTCTTGAATGCTAAGTATTAGCCACGCGCCGATGGAGGAATGCCTATCCCTACATGGTTAAATCATGCGGGTAAAATATGCATTATTATGTTAAAATGTACTAAGTATGTGAAATACAGAGCCATCATTCATAAATATAACATATAAGTATATATTAGGTGAAAGATACATAAATTGAGCTTAAGCATGCACAAGGAATATGGCTCAATATTAATGAGAGTCAATGCATGAGAAATAACACATAATAGAAACATATAATAGAATCATAAACTTGCGTGAGTAGTCCATAATCGATATCTAAGACTATGTGAGCTATTACATGGAACCCAATGAACTTCTTTCATTGGGAAAAGTCTAATGAACTCCTTCCATTGGGAGAAGGGGAATCTACTTGCCAAGGTAGATGTTGAAAACTTAGTTACCTTGCAATTGCATCTTTCATAACATATGGTCTTATGTAGATCCACTAGTCTAACCCACAAGGGCTCCTATGGTGTCACATAGTAAGAGACATTGAGATTTAGCTATAAAAGGGTCATGCTTCAACTAATGGAATAAGTCCCAATCTCAAGTCCACTCATGCTGAGTTATCCCACGAAATTTTTAAAACATAACTAGGAATCATAAGTAGCAAATCATAAGAGTATCTCAAACTTAGGAACCACCAAGTGGATTGTCCTTTCATCTTGGGGACCTATCTTGACATTTGTAGCGCAATTATCAATAATATGCTTATATCTTTGATAAAATTAACTTTAAAGCTCTTTTTTAATGCCCTAATCATATTCATAAATCATATAAAGCTTTACTTTAAAACGAGGTAGGATAGGCTTTTTAAATGGAACAACTAAAAACCACACAAGACATTAAAAAATTTCTCCTTTGAAGGATCATCGAGAATGGCCATCCTTTATCATTATTGAAAGCCATCATGGGGTCATCATCAATAGTTCAAACATGCATATATACTTAGTAAAACAGTTGTAGGATATCATGAGTAGAATTTAATAATATAATTATCATGAAATCATCATAAACATGCCTATTAACTTAAGGAACTTAAAGAAAAGGTAGAACACTTAAAAGGGAACTTTATGGTTGGGAAGATACCCATAAATTAACTAACATACCTTTGGGAAACTTGGGAGAAATGAACTTAAAGCTTTGAAGGAGAAATCTTAGAACCCTAGCCTTTACCCTAGCTTGTTCTTGAGAGCCTTGCCTTAGAGAAGTTTAGAGTAGATGAATTAGGGATTGAATGAGGGACTTAGGTTTTTGAGGCTAATATGAAACGCCATCAGAAAGTGCCCAAAAATGTGCCTTGGAATGTTCAAAATTTTAAATTTCCATATATCCCAAAATTTGTGCACAATATAAAAAATATGACTTCATATTCTTATTCAGGGGGTCAAAATTAAGGGGAAAAGGGTCTAACCTCGATTTAAGAGCAAACGATTAGCAATTATAAAATTTCAAGAATGCAATTTCCAGCGCACAATCCACGTCCTCTATGTGACATGTACCTGTGTAAAAATTTATCTATTTTTTTAGAGTCGGTCCAAGACTTTTGAGTCTTGGTCCTAGGTTTTTCCAAACGTATTTTTATCTATACTTAGCGATATTTCACCCACATATTATCCTAAACATTTCCTAATACTCATTCAAACACTTAGTCAGATTTTTACTCCTCAATTCAAGTCCTAAAACCTCATCCAGAACTAGGGTTTTCCTTCAAGGTTCTTCTTCAAGCTTCAAATCTCCATCTCGAAGCTAAGGTATATGGGTTTCTTTCACGGGTTCCTTTCACCCATGATACCTAGGCCTCCTATTACTAAAATTGCATTATTTAAAATTAATTTACAAATAAGTCTTGCTTATTCTGAATTTAACTGCACGCTATTTTAAAGATATGAGAAATTATGACTGTTTTGTCGTGTTTTGAACTATAAACCTTTGATCTATTATAAGATTTGAGGAGGGGTTTTGATGTATGTTGCTTGAGGGTGTTGCAAGATGTTCATTAATAGTTTTACAATGTATTTTCTTGCATGATTTTGTCTCTACATTCCATTGTTTTGTACTAGCATTATACACCCTCTAAGTGTTTGATAAAATGTCCGAATGTAGTTTTCTTGAGGAGTTGAAGGTCCAAATCATAAGATATGATATAATTGACTATATGATGATGAAATGAGCTTATGTATATGATATACTCTATATAAATTATTGTATTAGACCATGCCCGATGTAGGGGGACAATAGCCCAGGTAACCGAGGTAGGGGTTTATACTCATCAACCAAGGTGGGGATTTACAATCATCAACTATGTGAGGATTTTGTACTTCACCATCGTGGTGATAAGGGTGTGATTATCATCAACCATGTGAGGGGTTTGTACCACACCGCTAAGGTCATGAGATGAGACCATCATCAACCAACTAAGGGATTTGTACCTTGAAAATTTGGCTTAGTCTCTTCTACACATATGATATCCTATATGAGCATGGACTACTTAAGCATGTTTTACTTATGCATTTATAATACATGCCATATAGTTATATTATGCCTATTGTCTACCATTATACATTTCGACTATAATGTTTAATTCTTATTGCATTGCATCTTACATACTTAGTATATTTAAACATACTAATGCATACTCTTGCCTACATGATATCACCATATAGGAACCAAAGCCCAAGTTGATCCTCCTCCTCCTCTTCCTCCACCTAGCTAGTTTGATACTACTCAAGCTAGTTGGTAAGTCCTCCACTTCTGGGACCTTAGTCTATGTTTCTCTTATCATGTATTGAGACATTCTTCCATATGTCTATTTTGACTATGAGAGTGAGCCCGATTGCTTTGTCTTGACCCCCGCTCTTATCTATGTATTAGAGGTGTTTGTTGGACATATTATGTATCGATGCTAAAAGCCTTGACTCTATTGTTATTGATGTCAATGATATGAAAGTGCTTTCCCTTAGTCCCAGTTGTCCCACTTTATTATCTCTTGATGCTTGTTTTATTGCTTTAGTGATGAAGGATGTGTAATCATTTTCTAAGAGACTTGCTTGGGGTCCCTTCGTGTTCTTCTTGCATCGTGTCACATCTAGGCCCTAGGCTTGGATTGTGAAAAACTTGGTATCATAGCACTAGGTTGATAGATCCTCGGAGTCCAACACACCGTGTCAATTAGAGTCCTATTCATAGTTGTGAAGGGCGCCATGTGTATGAATAGGAGGCTGTGAGATATTTTAGGAAATGTTTCCCTTGTTCATGTTCTAAGTCATGCTGTAGGGTTGTAGTAAGTTTTTCCCCCTAATGATTGTTCTTTTCTATGCTAGATCATGCCAGACACTCGACGAAGAAGGTCCCAAACTCTCGAGAAGCAACCTCCCAATGGTGAACTCCTGGATACTGTCACTATGCTTGCCCAAGTTGTGGCTAAGCAAGTAAATCAAGGGGCCCAAGTCCCTCATACTACTATCTTGGGAGCTAGGGTAAGGGACTTTATGAGGATGAATCCTCCAGTGTTCTATGGGTCAAAGGTTGATGAAGATCCTCAAAAGTTTATGGATGATGTCTATAAGATTTTGAATATCATAGGTGCTGAGCTGAATGAAAAGGTGGAGTTGGCAGCGTACCAACTCAAAGGGGTAGTCTAAATATGGTATGATCAGTGAAAGGGTGAGAAAGGAATTAGTAATGTGGTGCTTTAGGAGGAGTTCATATTAGCTTTCTTTAATTGATTTTTCCCTATTGAGCTTAGGGAAGCTAAGATGGTAGAGTTCATGTACTTGAAATAAGGTACTATGAGTGTGAGAGAGTATGCCCTCAAGTTTAATCAACTTTCAAAATATGTTCATCATTAGGTGGCCGATCCTAGATATAGGATGAATAAGTTTATAATGAGGGTCTCCAACTTGGTCAGTGAAGAATGTCGGCTCACCATGCTAACTAGTGACATGGACTTGTCTTGGTTGATAACCTATGCTAAGCAAACGGAGGAGGAGAAATTGAGGAAGAGAAGGTGGCATGAGGCCAAGAGGACCTGATTTGAGGGTAAATTCCAAAAGTGTGCTAAATTTTGTCAAGGTCAATGGCTTTCCCATGCTACTTATAGGACATTTGCCAATGACTTCCCTAGGCCTCAAGGTGTTGGTTGTGTGATTCCTATTGATATGTGCCCTAAATATGGAAGGAGCCATGAAGTACTATGTTTGAAAGGTTTTAATGCATGCTTTGAAGGTGGGGAACTTGGTCACAAGAAGGTGGATTGTCCAAGAAACCATGGTAAAGGATGGGGTGTGATGCGGTCCCATTAGGTAGAGGTGGTGCCCCAAGGCACATCCAGTTTTATGCACTACATGGGAGACAAGGGGTTGTTGAGGTTCCCAATGTTGTTATCAGTATGTTGAAAATCTTTGACTTTGATGTATATGCCTTGATTGATCTGGGTGCAACTTTTTCCTTGTTACCCCTTTTGTTGCTAAAAAGTTCCATGTTGACCTCGAGTTATTGGATGAGTCATATGAAGTGTCTATTCATATTGGTGCCTCCATTATTGATAGGAAAGTGTTTAAAAGTTATCCTATTTGCATTTTGCATAAGTTGTTGCCTTGTGATCTTATTGAATTAGACCTTTTTTATTTTCTTCTCATTCTTGGGATGGGTTAGTGCCTTGCTACATTTTTATTGATTGCCGAACCCACAGGGTCAAGTTTCAATTCCCTAACAAACTCGTCCTTAAGTGGGAAAGTTAAGGTGTGGTCGTCAAGTGTAGATTCATCTCTTGCATTAAGGCCCATCAGTTGATCTCTAAGGGGTGCTTGTATCATCTTGTGAGGGTTAAAAATGTGGAGTCCAAATTCCCTTCCATAGAGTCAGTTACGGTTGTTAATGAGTTTCTTGATGTCTTCCCAAATGACCTTCCAGTGTCCCTCCCCAAAGGAAAATAGATTTTGGCATAGAACTCCTTTGTGATACTCAACCCATTTCTATTCCCCCTTACCGTATGGCCCCGGGGAGTTGAAGGAACAATTGAAAGATTTGTTGGAGAAGAGATTTATTAGAACTAGTCAATCTCCTTGGGGTGCTTTGATGTAGTTTATAAAAAAAAGATGGACCACTTAGAATGTGCATTGACAATCGGTAAATCAATAGGGTCACCATCTAGAATAAATATCCTCTTCCAAGGATTGATGACTAGTTTGACCAATTGCAATGGGCTAGCTTCTTCTCTAAGATTGATATTCAATCAGAGTATCATCAAGTGAGGGTGAGGGAGTGTGATATTCCCAAGATGACCTTTCAGATTAGATATTGGCATTATAAGTTTGTCGTGATTTTGTTTGGGTTGACTAATGTACTGTCCATCTTCATGGACCTAATGAATAGGGTCTTCAAACCTTACCTTGATTCCTTTGTTGTGGTCTTCATTGATGAAACTTTGTTCTATTCAGATAGTAGGGAGGAGCATATGGGGCATTTAAGGGTTGTGTTACAAAGATTGTGCAAGGAGAAATCGTATGCCAAATATGACAAGTGTGAATTTTGATTGATGGAGGTTGCATTCTTGGGTCATGTGGTGTCGAGGGATGATTATAAAAGTGGATCCTAAGAAAACCAATATGATTCGGAATTGGCCTAGACCATTGACCCCGTCAGATATTAGGAGCTTCTTGGGCTTAGCGAGTTATTATAGAAGGTTTGTGAATTGTTTGTCCTCCATTACTTCCCCTATGACAAAATTGACTCAAAAGATGGTTAAGTTTGTGTAGACCGATGAGTGTGAGAGTAGTTTCCAAACATTGAAAGATAAGCTTGTGTCCGCTCCTATATTGTCACTACCGGATGTGCTTGAGGGATTTGTGGTGTATTGTGATGCTTCCTGGGTTAGTTTGGGTTGTGTGTTGATGCAAAATCATAAGGTCATAGCTTATATTTCTAAACAACTCAAGGTACATGAAAGGAACTACCTTACCCATGATATAAAGTTAGCTACTATTGTGTTTGCATTAAAGATTTGACATGGGGTGCATGTGGATGTGTTCATCGATCATAAGAGCCTCCAATATGTCTTCGCTCAAAAGGATCTCAACTTGAGGAAAAGAAGATGATTAGAACTTCTTAAGTACTATGATATGAGTGTGCACTAGCATCCGGGTAAGGCAAATGTTGTGGCGGATACTTTGAGTAGGGTGTCCATGGGTATCCTAGCTCATGTTGGTGGTAGTGGAAAGGAGATGGTTAACGAAGTGAATCGGTTGGATAGGTTGGGGGTTAGATTAAAGGAGGTCAGTAGCGGTGATATTGTTGTTATTGGTTTTTCTAAGTCTTCTTTGGTGGATGAGGTGTTAAATAAACAAGATATTGACTCCTCCTTGCTTGAATTAAAGGCCTTGGTAAAAGAAAGCAAAGTAAAGGTTCTTTCCCAAGGGGGATATGGGGCCCTTACATACCAAGGTAGGTTGTGTGTGCCTTGTTTGATGGGTTGAGGGAGAAGATCCTTGATAAGGCCCGTAATGTTTCTTATTCTATCCACCCTCGGTTCTACCAACATATATAGAGACTTGAGAGATGTGTATTGGTGGGGAGGCATGAAGAGTGACATTGCCAAATTTGTTTCTGATTGCCATAGTTGTCAACAAGACAAAGCCTAACATCAAAGGTCGAGTGGCCTAACCGAAGACATAGAGTTTCCTACTTGGAAGTGGGAGGTGATTAATATGGATTTTGTAGTTGGTTTGCCAAAACTAGAGAAGGTTTTGATTCTACTTGGGTTATGGTTGATAGGATGATGAAATCGGTTCATTTTCTACCAGTTAAGACTATATATGGCGCTGAAGATTATGCAATGTTGTAGATCCATGAGTTAGTGAGGTTGCATGGGGTACCTATGTTCATTATATCAAATCGTGGTTCACAATTCACTTTACACTTTTGGAGGTCTTTCCAAAGGGGTCTTGGTACAAAAGTTCACCTTAGTATGACCTTTCACCCCCAAATGGATGGCCAAGCAGAAAGAACAATTCAAACACTTGAGGATATGCTTAGGGCTTGTGTCTTGGAGCTTAAGGTTAGTGGGGATGACCATCTTCATTTGATTGAGTTTTACCTACAACAATAGCTATCATTCTAGCATTAGTATGGCTCCTTTTTAAGGCTCTTTATGGGAGACATTGTAGATCTTCGGTTAGTTGGTTCGAGGTTAGAGAGGTGGATTTATTGGGACTGAATCTGGTCATGGAGGCTCTTGAGAAAGTTAGGATGATTAGGAAAAAGTTGAAAATATTCCAAAGTTGTCAAAAATCCTATGCCGATATGAGAAGAAGAGACCTTGAATTCAAAGTGGGTGATTGGGTCTATTTGAAAGTTTTTCCAATGAAAGGTGTGGTCTATTTTGGTAAAAATAGGAAGTTGTGTCTAGGATATGTTGGTCCTTATGAGTGTCACGACCCAAGCCTAGGGCCTAGACGTGATATGGCACAAGGGGAACCTGAAGGGACCCCAAGCAAGCCTCTTAGAACATCGTTACACATCCTTGGTTGCAGAAGCAATAAACCAAGCATCAAAAGATAATAAAGTGGGACAACCAGGCTTAAGGGAAAGATCTTTTATGTCATAGACATAAAGAACAATAGAGTCAAGGCTCTTGGCGTAGATACATAACATGTCAAACAAATACCTTTAGCATATTGATAAGAGTAGGGGCTAAGATAAAGCAACAGGGCTCACTCTCATAGTCACCATAGAACATAAGAAGAATGTCTCAATACATAATAAGAGCAACATAGACTAAGGTCCCTGAAGTGGAGGACTCACCAACTGGCTTGAGTAGTATCGAACTATCCACGTGGGGGAGGAGGATGATCAACTTAGGCTCTGGTTTCTACATGGTGATATTATGTAGGCATGAGTATGCATTAGTACGTTTGAACGTACTAACTATATAGGATGAAATGCAACAAGAATTAGGCATCAGAGTCAAAATGTGTAATAATGGACAATAGGCATAATATAACAATATGGCATATATGATCAATGCAAAAGTAAAACATTCTTAAGTAATTCATTCTCATATAGGATATCATATGTGTAGAAGAGACTAAGCTATCAAGGTACAAACCCCTTGGTTGGTTGATGATGGTTTCACCCCATCACCCTGGTGTGTGGAATAAACCCCTTACATGGTAGATGATAATCACACCTTATCATCACAGTGGTGAGGTACAAACCCCTCACATGGTTAATGAGTACAAGCCCCCACCTTGTTTGATGAGTACTAACCCCCACCTCAGTTACCCGGGCTCTAATCCCCCCGGATCTGGTATGGTCTAATGCAACACTTTATATAGAGTATATCATATATTATAAGCTCATTTCATTATCATATATTCAATCATATATCATGCTTTGAACATTCAACTTCTCAAGAAATCACATCTAGATATTTTATCAAACACTTAGAGGGTGTATAGTGCTAGTATAAAGATGAAATTATGAAAGTTAATCCATTGTAAAACCATAAATCAACACCTTGCAACACCCTCTAGCAACATATATCAAAACTCCTTCTCAAATATTATAATAGATCAACGATTTATAGTTCAAAATATTGCAAAATAGTCACAATTTCTTATAGCTTTAACATAGTGTGCTGTGAATTTCATAATGAGCAAGACCCATTTGTAAATCAACTTTGAATCATGCAATTTGAGTAAAACGAGACTTGGGTATCATGGGTGAAATGAATCCATGAAATAAATCCACATACCTTAGCTTATAAATGAACTTGTTGAAGATTGGAGATGGAGACTTAAAGATTGAAGAAGAATCTTGAAGGAAAACCTTAGTTTTGGATGAGGGTTTTAGACTTAAATTTAAGAGTGAAAATATGGCTAAGTACTGAAGTGAGTATTGGGGAATGTTTAGGATGATATATGGGTGAAATATGGCTAAGTATAGATAAAAACACATTTTAGAACAGTTAGGATCAAGACCCAAAAGCCTTAGACCGAGATAGAAATCACTGTCAACAAAATAAATAGGTCCGCATCTTGTTTGCTATGCAGACCTGTAGAGGAGGCCAAATTAACACATGTCCCGATAGCTATGCATCGTGGTACTATTGCGGATAGATTCTGGATAAGAAATTTACAAAAAATGAAATTGCCAACTATTGGCTCTTATTTGCGGTTAGACCCTTTCCCCCAAAACAAGAATATGAAGTCAGATTTTTGATATAATACACGAATTTTGAGTTATATGGAATTTAAAAATTTCAACCATTTCGAGGCATATTTTTGGGCACATTTTGGGGTTGTTTCAATGAGTTGATAAAGAGGGTTGGCAAAGTAGCTTGTGAGTTGATGTTTCTTAGTGAAATGAATTTGGTTCATCTGATGTTCTATGACTCTATATCGAGAAAATGTGTTGGTGATCCTAATGCTATTATGCCTCTTGTAGTTATGGGTATTGCTCAGGATAACTTGACTTATGAGGAGGCTTCGGTTCGGACTTTGTATAGGCAAGTAAAGAGATTGAGAAACAAGGAGGTGGCATCCGTTAAGGCCTTTTGGAGGAACCAACAAATCAAAAGTGCTACCTAGGAGGCCCAAGCGGACATGCAAAAGCGGTACCTTATCTTTTCCACTCCACTCAAGCCGAAGGTACCAATTCTAAGTCCCCTATGTGATTCTAAGTCTTGTATTTCAGCCCCTATGTCATTCATATACATTCATATTTAAGTTGGCAAGTTTATGATAATTTTTCACTTATGTTGAGATTTTGAAAAATGATGTTTTATATGAATGTTGGATTCTTATTAGGGCTGATTTGTTTATGATCAGTCTTATCTTGTAGGTCTGTTTTACACTTGGGGATGGGTGTTCCCAAGGGGGAGATATTGAAACAACCCCAAAAGTGCCCGAAAATATGCAGAATGCTTAGAATTTTAAATTTCCATATATCTCAAAATTCGTGCGTGATATCAAAAATTCGACTTCATCTTCTTGTTCAGGGAGTCAAAATTATGGGGACAAGGTCTAACCCCGATTTAAGAGTGAAAGATTAGCAATTATGAAATTTCAAGAATGCAATTTCCAGTGAGCAATCCGCTTCCTCCATGCGACTCGCACCAGTATAAAAAGGTTTTTGTTTTTTTTAAGTCAATCAAAGACTTTAAGTCTTGGGCCTAAGTGTTGTCAAACGTGTTTTTATCTATGCTTAGCCATATTTCAGCCTCATATCATCCTAAACATTTTTCAGTACTTACTCAAACAGTTAGCCTTATTTTCACTCCTAAATTGAAATCCCAAACCCTCATCCAGAACTAAGGTTTTCCTACAAGGTTCTTCTTCAAGCTTCAAGTCTATATCTCCAATCTTCTCTAAGTTCATCTCCAAGCTAAGGTATGTGGGTTTCTTTCATGGGTTCCTTTCACCCATGATACCCAAGCCTCCTTTTACTCAAATCGCATGATTTAAAGTTAACTTACAAATGGGTCTTGCTTATTGTGAAATTCACTGCACACTAAGTTAAAGCTATGAGAAATTGTGACTATTTTGCTATGTTCCTATCTTATAAACCTTTGATCTACTTTTAGATTTGAGGAGGGGCTTTGATGAATGTTGCTTTAGGGTGTTACAAGGTGTTGATTCATGGTTTTATAATGATTTTTCTTGCATGATTTCATCTCTATATTCTATGGTTTTGTACTAACATTACACATCCTCTAAGTTTTTGATAAAATATCTGGATATGATTTTCTTGAGGATTTAAAGGTCCAAAGCATGAGATATGATATAATTGACTATATGATGATGAAATGATCTTATATATATATGATATACTCTATGTAAACTATTGCATTATACCATGCTCGATCCGAGGGGACAAGAGCCCGGGCAACTGAGGCGGGGGTTTGCACTCATTAATCGAAGTGGGGGTTTGTACTCATCAACTATATAAGGGGTTTATACTTCACCACCATAGTGATAAGGTGTGATTACTCATCAATCATATAAGGGGTTCGTACATTACCACCAGGGTGATGGAGTGAAACCATCATCAACCAACCAAGGGGTTTGTATGTTGAATATCTATCTTGGTCTCTTTTACACATATAATATCCTATATGAGCATAAACTTATGCATACTATATACTTAGTACATTTATACATACTAATTCATACTCTTGCCTACATGATATCACCATGTAGGAATCGGAGCCCAAGTTGATCCTCTTCCTCCTCCTCCACATGGCTAGTTTAGTAGTACTCAAGCTAGTTAGTGAGTCTTTTACTTCGGGGACCATAGTCTATGTTTCTCTTATCATGTATTGAGACATTCTTCCTTATGTTCTATTTTGACTATGAGGGTGAACCTAGTTATTTTGTCTTGTCTCCCACTCTTATCTATGTATTAGAGATGTTTGTTGGACATTTTATGTATCTATGCTAAGAGCCTTGACTTTATTGTTCTTGATGTCTATGATGTGAAACTGCTTTCTCTTTGCCGCAGTTGTCCCACTGTATTATCTCCTGATGCTTGTTTCATTGCTTTTATGACCAAGGATGTGTAATGTTGTTCTAAGAGGCTTGCTTGGGGTCCCTTCGGGTTCCCTTGCACCGTGTCACGTCTAGCCCCTAGGCTTGAGTCGTGACATAATATGGGGTCCCTTTTTTTGATTCCCAAAATGACATACTATAGGAATAGAAGGAATGGAAATTGTCATGGACCAAGCCTAGGGCCTAGACATGACATGACGAATGGGAACCTAAAGGGATCCTAAACAAGCCTCTTAAGTATACATGGCACATTATTGGTATTGTGGAAGCATAAAAGAGCAATAAACATATATCATATAATTTCATAGAGAAGTGGGGCTTTGGACTCACACTATGGGTGAATTTATGGACTTGGGACTTCCATCACATCCATCCACATGCAACAAGCATAGAAGGGAAAAGGGACTAAGGGAAGTCTTTGCAATTACATATAGATAATAGGAGTGAAGCTCAATACATAAACTCCCATATCCAACAACACCTCTAATATGAGTGTAACGGGGGCCACGACATCTCCCGGGATCACCCTCAAAAGATAAAAAAAGTCTAAAATATGTAAGTCTTAAAAAAAGCATGAAAGTAAAGTGGATGTTGTCCCCACAATGGAATACTTACCAAGAGTAGTTTTCAATAGATACCGACTAGCTATGAGGAGGAAGAGGATGAATAGGAGCTTCAGTTTCGACATGGTTAGATCATGTAGGCAAAAGTATGAGTTAGTACTTGGAATGTACTAAGTATCGAGGATAAAAATGAAAAAAATATCATAAGCCATAATCATCAAGATGCATAATCATAATCAATAGGCATAAGCTCAGTATGACATATATAATCAATGCTTAAGTTAAAACATGCATGACGATAGTCAAACTTGTATAGAACATCATACATATATGGGAGGAGACCCTAATCGACATATAACACCAAGCAAGATACTACTTAGAATCTCGATGATCACTCCACATCGAATAAAGGAGTGGTCTACTTGCCAAAATAAACCAAGCATAACCCCACATAGTGGGTAAAATGACCTAGTTGGATCCACTAGTAAAAGCCTATTCAGGGAAAATAATATAAACCTATGGTGGCATATGGTTAAAAGACCAAGACTTTATATAAAGACCCCTTAGGTTGAGCCCCGACCTTAATCCTCTTTCGGTACTAGGTATAGTCCCACGAAAGAATTGAAATAGTTATAACTTGCATATCTTATAGACCATGATAACATGGCATGAGTAGCTCATTCAAATACATGACTCCTATATATGGGATATACCTTCTACTAGAGGGTAAAAAAAATATAGCATAGACATGACCCTTTTTAGTAGGCATTACATTACACATGAGGCTAAAGATTATAACATACATGACCCCTTCTAGTGAGCATTAGGTTGTATAGTACATAAGGGTAAAATAGTTATCATACGTGACCCCTTCATGTAGACATGATTTACTCACAAGAGGGTAGAATATATAGCATGAAGGCTCAACATTTAGTTGAAAATCATAGGAACCTTTCATGGGTTCAACACATGTTTAAAATCCCATAACTTATCATAATATGCTTGTGTAACTACACTAAAAAGAGACAAAAAATGTGCCATGGAAGTGCCCGGAATCATAATTTTCATATATCTCAAAATTTGTGCGTGATATCAAAAATTCAACTTCATATTCTCATTCAGGGGGTCATTTTGAGTGAAAAATGGGTTTAATCCAAATTTAGGAGCAAATGATTAATAAAATTAATTTTTCTAAAAATGCAAATTCTAGAGAGCTTTTCGTGCCCCGGGCGCGCACTAATGTTAAATTTTACCTAGTTTTGACTTTGGTCCAAGAATTTTAAGTCTTGGGCCTAAGTGTTCCCAAACGTGAAAATGCTTATACTTAACTAATTTTCACCCTCATATCATTCTAAACATTCCCCAATCCTCATTCAAACACTTAGACAATATTTTACTCCTAAACGCAAGACTCAAAACCCTTTCCGGATCCCAAGGTTCTTCTTTAAGTTTCAAGTCTCCATCTCCAATCTTCATCAAGTTCATCTCTAAAGCTAAGGTATGTGGGTTTCTTTCATAGGTTCCCTTCACCGATAATACCCAAGCTTTCATTACTCTAATTTGCATGAATTGAAGTTGATTTACAATTGGGTCTATCTTATTGTGAAAATCACTGCACACTATGTTGAAGCTCATGAAATTATGACTATTTTTCTATGTTTTCAGGTATGAAACCAAGGTATATTGTAAGATTTTGATTAAGGGTTTTGATGTAAATTGCTTGAGAGTGTTACCAAGTATCTATTGAAGGTTTTACATTGAATTTTCTATCATGATTTCACTCGTGAATTGCATGGTTTTACACTAGCACTACACCCCCTCTAAGAGTTTGATAAAATGTTCAATTATAGTTTCTTGAGGAATTGAAGGTCTAATGCATGTCTTATGAGTTGAATGATTATATGATTATGATAAGGTGATGATATGAAGAAATGATGATGATATGAATGCATGTATATGGTGCTCTTTATATAGTGTTAGAATGTGACCATGCCCTACTCGGGGGTTATGCATTGAGTAACCTTGTTGGGGGTTTGTACCCATCAACCTATCAGGGAGTTTGTACTCCAGCACTAAGGGTGGTAGGGTACGATGATCCACAAACCTTGTTGGGGGTTTATACCCATCCACCTATCACGGGGGTTTGCTAGCACCAAGGGTGGTAAGGTGCAAAGATCCACCAACCTATTGACAGGGTTTGTATCCCAATCACCAAGGGTGGTAGGGTGTGATGATACACCTAGTAAATGGTCTCTTCTTGCACCTATATTATTTACTACATAAGCTTGTTTTACTTAAGAACTAATCATATATATCATATTGTTATTATACTAGTTATTGTCTATTTCTATCCATTTCGACTATGATGCTTATCTCTTGTTGCATTGCATCCTACATACTTAATACATTAAAAAGTACACGCATACTTTAAGCCTACATGATATCACTATTTAGGAACTAGTGAACTATTTGATGATCCTCCTCCATGTGGCTAATATGACTTCTATCAAGCTTTTTGGTGAGTCCTCCATCCCGCGAACGTTACTCATGATCTCTTGCTATGTATTAGGACTTTCTCTTTTGACTTATGTATCAACTATGAGGGTGAGCCTGGTTGCTTTGTCTTGGCCCCTACTCTTATCTATGTAGTATAAGTATTGTAGAACATGATATGTATCTATACATTAAGTTTGACTCTATTGACTCTTGATGTTTTGATACGAATGTTACCCTTAGTCCCTATTTCCCTTGTTTATATTTGTCTCTTATTGTCTTCCTAATTGTTTTCGCAACCAAGGATATGTAATGATATGCTATAAGGATTGTTTGGGGTTCTTTCAGGTTCTTCATTTGTCGATTACAGCTAGGCCCTAAGCTTGGATCGTGATAAAAGTGGTATCAGAGCACTAGGTTATTAGATCCTCGGAGTCTAACACACCCCATTGATTAGAGTCTTATTCATGGTTGTGTTGTGTACCACAACTATGAGTAGGAAGCTATGAAACATTTTAGAAAATGTTTCCCTTCTTCATCTTCTAAGTCGTACAATAGAGTTGAAGTAAGTTTTTCCCCCTTAACAATTATTCTTTGCTATGGGGAAGACGAGCTCGCACACCCGAGGAGAAACCAACCAATGGAGAGATTAGGGATGCTCTCACCTTGCTTGTACAAGTGGTGGCTGGTCAACCCAACCAAGGGCCCAAGCCCCTCATGCTCCTCCACTGGCCTCTCGGGTAAGAGACTTCATGAGAATGAATCCCTCAAGGGTCAAAGGTGAGTGAGGATCCTCAAGAGTTCATTAATGATGTATACAAAATTTTTTCCATCATTGATGTGAGTCCGGAGGATAAGGCGGAGTTTGGCGGCCTACCAACTTAAGGGGATAGCACAAATATGGTACAACCAATGGAAGGAGGAAAAGAGAGTCAACTATGTGGTACTTTTGGAGGAACTCAAGGTGGACTTCATTAATCAGTTCTTCCCCCTTGAACTTAGGAAAGCTAAGTTGGTGGAATATATGAATTTGAGAGAAGGGTCTATGAGTGTGAGGGAGTATGCCCTCAAGTTTACCCAACTCTCTAAGTATTCTCCACATTTGGTAGACGACTTGAGATCTACGATGAACAAATTTGTGATGGGTGTCTCTATCATGGTTAGTAAAGAATGCCAGTCTGCAATGTTGATTAGTGATATGGACTTGGCATGTTTGATGACCTTTGCTGAGCAAATTAAAGGGGAGAAATTGAGGAAGAAGAGGGGTCATGAGGCCAAGAAGGCCATTTTGAGTGTAAGTTCCAAAAGGGTGTCCGGATCCACCAAGACCAAAGGTCCTCTTATGTTACTAATAGGGGATTTGCCAATAACTTTCCAAGGCCCCATGGTATTGGTGTCGTGGTTCCTAATGAGGTGTGTCCTAGTTGTGGTAAGAATTATAGGGGTCCATGCTTAAGAGATACTTATGCATGCTTTGGTTGTGCAGAAGTGGATCACGAAAAGGTGGATTGCCCCCAAGATCGCTACAAGGGCAAAGAGTTTCATCCACAAGGTGCTAATATAGTTCCATTAGGGAAAGGTGGTCGACAAGATAGTACCCTAAGGTACAATCGATTTTATGCTTTGCATGGGAGGTAAGGGGTTGATGAAGTCCCTGATATCATCACCAGTATGTTGAAAATCTTTGACTTTGTTATGTATACATCGATTGATCCAGGTGCCACTATTTTTTTTTGTTACTCCCTTTGTTTCCTAAAAGTTCCATGTTTACCCTGAGTTGTTGCATGATATATATGAGGTATATACTCCTATTGGGCCATCCATTATTGCTAGAAAAGTTTATAGAAGTTATCCTATTTATATTTTGCATAAAATTTTGCCTTGTGATCTTGTTGAGTTCGACATAGTTGATTTTGATATTATTCTTGGGATGGATTGGTTACATGCATATTATGGTTCTATTGATTGTAGAACCTATAGGTTCAAGTTCTAATTTCCAAATAAACCTGTCCTTGAGTGAGAAAGTCAAGATGTGGTTGTCAAGGGTAGATTTATCTCTTGCATTAAAGCGCATAAGTTGATCTCTAAGAGCTGTCCTTACCATGTTGTTAGGGTTAGGGATGTGGAGTCTAAAGTCCTTCCCATAGAGTTGATTCTAGTCGTAAATTTGTTTCTTGATGTCTTCCCTAATGACCTTCCCAGCGTTCCTCCCAAAAGGAAAATAGACTTTTACATGGACCTTTTCCCTGACACTCAACCCATTTCTATTCTCCCTTACTGTATGGCCTCGAGGGATTTGAAGGAACAATTGAGGGACTTGTTGGAGAAGATATTTATTAGACCTATCCAATTACCTTGGGGTGCTCTAGTATTATTTGTGAAAAAGAAGTATGGGTCCCTTAGGATGTTTATTAACTACTGACAACTCAATAGGGTCAGCATCAAGAATAGGTATACACTTCCAAAAATTGATGATTTGTTTGACCAATTGAAAGGGGCAAACCATTTCTCTAATATTGATCTTCGGTCCGGGTATCATCTAGTGAAAGTGAGGAAGTGTGATATTCCCAAGACAACCTTCCGGACTTGGTATGGGCACTATGAATTTGTGGTGATGTATTTTGTCTTGACTAATACACCGGCCATCTTTATGGACATAATGAATAGGGTCTTTAAACCCTACCTTGATTCCTTTGTTATGGTCTTCATTGATGACATTTTGATCTATTCCCATGGTGAGGTGGAGCATAGGGCTCATTTGAGGGTTATTTTGCAAAGATTGAGGGAGGATAAATTATATGCAAAATATGAAAAGTGAAAATTTTGGTTGAGAGAGGTTTCCTTCCTAGGGCATGTGGTGTCGGGGGATGATATTAAGGTGGATCCTAAAAAGACCTATGTGATTAGGAATTGGCCTAGGCCATTGACCCCAACGGGTATTAGGGGTTTCTTGGGCTTAGGGGGGGTATTATCAGAGGTTCATGAATGGGTTCTCTTCTGCTGCTTCTCCTATGAGACAATTAATTCAAAAGAAGGCTAAGTTTGTGTGGACCAATGATTGTGAGAGGAGCTTCCAAACCTTGAAAGATAAGCTTGTGTTCGCTCCTATATGAGGGATTTGTTGTGCATTGTGATGCTTCCCAGGTTGGTTTGGGTTTTTTGTTGATGCAAAATGATAAGGTCATAGCCTATGCTTCTTGACAACTCAAGGTGCATGAAAAGAACTACCCTACCCATGATCTTGAGTTAGTCGCAGTTGTGTTTGCTTTAAAGAATTGCCATCATTATTTGTATGGGGTGCATGCTGATTTGTTCACCGATCATAAGAGCTTACAATATGTCTTCACTAAAAAGGATTTCAACTTGAGGCAAAGGATATGGTTGGAACTTCTTAAGGACTATGATATAAGTGTGCATCATCATCCCAGTAAGTAAATATTATGGCAGATGCTTTAAGTAGGGTGTCAATGGGTAGTATAGCTCATATGGATGGCGGTGATAAGGAGATGGCTATGGAGGTGCACCGATTGGATAGATAGGGAGTTTGGTTGGAGGAGGTTAGTAATGGGGGTATTATTGTTGTTGATGGTTCGAGGTTTTCCTTGATTGTGAAGTGATACCAAAACAAGATCTTAATCTCTCCTTGTTGAAATTGAAGGCCTTAGTGAAAGACGGCAAGGTGGAGGTTTTCTCCCATGGGGAAGATGGTGCCCTTAGGTAACAAGGTACGTTATGTGTACGTGTGTTGATGGTTTGATAGGAAAGATCCTTGATGAGGCCCATAACTCTTCTTATTTTATCCACCTGGGTTCCACCAAAATGTATAGAGACTTGAGATATGTGTATTGGTTGGGAGGCATGAAGAGGGACATTTCTAAGTTCATTTCTGATTGTCATAGTTGTCATCAAGTCAAAGCCAAACACCAAAGGCTAGGTGGCCTAACCTAAGACAATGAGATTCCTACTTAGAAGTGGGAAGTGATTAATATGGATTTTGTGGTTGGGTTGCCCAAGACTAGAAAAGGGTTTTGATTCCATTTGGGTGGTGGTTGATAGGATGATAAAATTGGCTCAATTTCTACTGGTTAAGACCACATATGGTGCTGAAGATTATTCATTACTTGGTAAGGTTGCATGGGGCTCCTTTGTCCATCATATTAGATCTTGGAGCCAATTCACTTCACACTTTTAGATGTCCTTTCAACGGGGTCTTGGTACTAGAGTTAAGCTTTATACAACCTTCCACCCTCAAATAGATGGCCAAGCCAAGAGAACCATCCAAACCCTTGAGGATATGCTTAGGGCATGTATTTTGCATCTTAAAGGTAGTTGGGATGATCATCTTCCATTGATTGAATTTACCTATAGCAATAGCTATCATTCTAGTATCGGTATGGCTCCATTTGAGTCTCTCTATAGGAGATGTTATAGATCACCAGTTGATTGGTTTGAGGTTGGTAAGGTAGATTTGTTAGGACCAGAGCTGGTTATGGATGCTCTTGAGAAGGTTAGAATGATTAGCAAAAGGTTGAAGATGGCCCAAAGTTGCCAAAAGTCCTGTGTCGATGTGAGGAAAAGGAATCTTGAATTCCAAGTTGGTGATTGGGTTTATTTGAAGCTGTCACCTATAAAGGCTGTGGTCTATTTTTATAAAAAGTTCAAGTTGATACTAAGATATGCGAGTCCGTATAGGATGATGAGAAGGGTTGGCAAGGTAGAATATAAGTTAGAATTACCTAAAGAAATGGATTCGTTTCATCCAGTATTTCATGTGTCCATGTTGAGGAAATGTGTGGGTGATCCAAATGCCATTATGCCTCTTACTGTTGTGGGTGTTGTCATATAGAATTTTACCTATGAAGAGGTTCTGGTTCAGATCTTGGATAGGCAAGTGAAGAGATTGAGAAACAAAGAGGTTGCTTCCGTCAAGGTACTTTGGAGGAATCAACAAGTTGAAAGTGCTACTTGGGAGGCCGAAACAGATATGCAAAAGTGATTACCTTTACAACTCCACTCAAGCCTAAGGTATTCATCTAAGTCCTTTATATGATCTCAAGTCTTAAGTTCAGCCTCATGTCATTGTATATGTCCATGTTTAAAATGACTAAGTTCATGATGATTTTACACTTATGATGATATTTTGAAATGACGTTTAAATACATTATTGCATCTTTATGTGGGCTAAAATTTGTCATGTTGGTGTATCACATATACATATCTTTGATATTCGGGGACTAATGTTCCCAAGGGGAGATATTGTAACGACTCCAAAAAGTGCCCGAAAATGTGCCTCGAAAGTGCCCAAAATCTTAATTTCCATGTATCTCAAAATCTGTGCGTGATATCAAAAATTCAACTTCATATTATCGTTCAAGAGGTCATTTTTGAGTGAGAAATGGGTCTAACCCTAATTTAAGAGCTAACAATTAGCAATTTTGATTTTTCAAAAATGCAAATTTTAGAGAGCTTTTCACGCCCCTAGCGCGATGCACCAAGGGCGCGCAGTAGTGTTAAATTTTGCCTAGTTTTGAATTTGATCCAAGACTTTCAAGTCTTGGACCTAAGTGTTCCCAAATATGAAAATGCCTATACTTAACCATTTTTCACCCTCATATCATTCTTAACATTCCCTAATCCTCATCCAAACGCTTAGGCAATATTTTTCTCCTAAATCCAAGATTCAAAACCCTTTCTGAATCTCAAGGTTCTTTTTCAAGCTGTAAGTCTCCATCTCCAATCTTCATCAAGTTCATCTCTAAAGCTAAGGTATGTGGGTTTCTTTCAAGGGTTTCTTTCACCCATGATACCCAAGCTTCCTTTTACTCTAATTTGCACGAATTAAAGTTGATTTACAATTGGATCTATCTTATTATGAAAATCACTACACACTATGTTGAAGCTCATGAAATTATGACTATTTTTCTATATTTTAAGGTGTGAAACCAAGGTCTATTGTAAGATTTTGATGAAGGGTTTTGATGTAAATTACTTGAGGGTGTTACCAAGTATCTATTGAGGGTTCTATATTGAATTTTCTAGCATGATTTCACTCTTAAATTGTATAGTTTTATACTAGCACTATACACCCTCTAAGTATTTGATAAAATGTTTGGTTATGGTTTCTTACGGAATTGAAGGGCCAATACATGTATTATGAGTTGACGATTATATGATGATGATATGGTGATGGTATAAAGAAATGATGATGATATGGATACATGTATATGGTGTTCTCTCTATAGTGTTGGAATGTGACCATGCTCTACCTGGGGGTTCTGTGCCGCGTAACCTTATTGGGGGTTTGTATCCATCAACCTATCAGGGGTTTGTACTCAGGCACCGAGGATGGTAGGGTGCGACGATCCACCAACCTTGTTGGGGGTTCTTACCCATTAACTTATCGGGGGGTTTATACTCCTGCACCAAGGCTGGTAGGTGGAATGATCCACTAACCTATTGAAGGGGTTTATATCTCAATTACCAAGGGTAGTAGGGTATAATGATCCACCAAATAGTAAATAGTCTCTTCTTGCACCTATGTTATGTCCTATGTAAGCATGTTTTACCTAAGCACTAATAACACATGTCATAATGTTATTATGCTAGTTATTGTCTATTTCTATCTATTTCGACTATGATGCCTATCTCTTGTTGCATTGCATCCTACATACTTAGTACATTTAAACGTCATAATGTACACTTTATGCCTACATGATGTCACCATTAGGAACCAGTGCTCGCTTGATCATCCTTCTTTACGTGGCTAGTACAACTTCTATCAAGTTTGTTGGCGATTCTTCCATTTTGGGGATGTTACTCATGATCTCTTGGTACGTATTGAGACTTTCTCTTTTAACTATATGTTGACTATGAGGGTGAGTGTAGTTACTTTGTCTTAGCCCCCACTCTTATATATGTAGCAGAGGTTTTGTTGGACATGATAAGTATCTATGTAACGAGTTTGACTCTATTGACTCTTGATGTTTTGATATGAAAGTTACCCTTAGTCCCTATTCCCTTGTTTATGTCTATCCCTTATTGTCTTTATAATTTTTTTTGCTACCAAGAATATGTAATGATATGCTATGAGGCTTGTTTAGGGTTCATGCGAGTTCGCTATTCGCCAGTCACATCTAGGCCATAGGCTTGGGTCATGACAAAGGTGGTATTTAGAGCACTACTTTGCTAGATCCTCAAAGTCCAATACACCGCATTGATTAGAGTTTTATTCATGGTTGTGATGTGCATCACAACTATGAGTAGGAAGCTATGAGACATTTTACAAAATGTTTTCCTTCTTTATGCTCTAAGTCGTGCTATAGAGTTGAAGTAAGTTTTCCCCCATAACGATTGTTCTTTTCTATAAAACATCATGCCTATGATGAGGGGAAGACGAGCCCACACGGTCAAGGAACAACCAACCAATGGAGAGCTTAGGGATGCTTTTACTTGCTTGTACAAGTGGTGACTAATCAAGCCAACCAAGGGGCCCAAGTCCCTCATTCTCCTTCATTGGCCTCTCGAGTAAGAGACTTCATGAGAATAAATCCCATAGAATTCCATGGGTCAAAGGTGAATGAGGACCCCCAAGAGTTCATTGATGAGTTTTATAAAAAACTCTATATCATAGGTTTGAGGCCAGAGGATAAGGTGGAGTTGGCAGCTTACCAACTCAAGGGGATAGCACAAATATGGTACAACTAATGGAAGGAGGAAAAGATAGTCAACTATGTGGTACTTTGGGAGGAGTTCAAGGTGGCCTTCCTTAATCGGTTCTTCCCCCTTGAACTTAGGGAAGCTAAGTTTGTGGAATTTATGAATTTGAGATAAGAGTCTATGAGTGTGAGGGTGTATGTCCTCAAGTTTACCTAACTCTCAAAGTAGGCTCCACATTTGGTGGCTAACTCGAGATTTAGGATGAACAAATTTTTCTATTGGTGTCTCCGACTTGGTTAGTGAAGAATTCTAGTCCGTTATGTTGATTAGTGACATGGACTTGTCATTTTTGATGACCTTTGCCGAACAAATGGAAGGGGAGAAATTGCGGAAGAGGATGGGTCATTAGGCCAAGAGGGCCCATTTCGAGGGTAAGTTCCAAGTGTCCAGATCCACCAAGACCAAGGGTCTTCTCATGCTTCTAATTGGGGATACGCCAATGACTTCTCAAGGCCCCAAGGTGTTCGTATTGTGGTTCCTAATGAGGTATGTCCTAGGTGTGGTAAATGGCACAGGGGCCCATGCTTGAGAGATACTAATGCGTGCTTTGGTTATGGGAAAGTGGTTCACAAAAAAGGTGGATTGCCCCCAAGATCGTAATAAGGGCAAAGAGGTTCATCCACAAGGTGCTAATATATTCCTATTTTTGAAAGGTGGCCGAGAAGATGGTGCCCCAAGGTACAACCGATTTTATGCTTTTTATGAGAGGCAAGGGGATGATGAAGTTCCCAATGTTGTCACCAGTATGTTGAAAATCTTTGACTTTGATGTATATACATTGATTGATACAGTGACACTCTTTCTTTTGCTACTTCCTTTGTTGTCCAAAAGTTCCATGTTGACCCCGAGTTGTTGCATGAGCTATATGAGGTGTCTACTCCTATTGGGGCATCCATTATTGATGGAAAAGTTTATAGAAGTTATCCTATTTGCATTTTGCATAAAATTATGACTTGTGATCTTATTGAGTTAGACATGGTTGATTTTGATATTATTCTTGGGATGGATTGGTTGCAAGCATACTATGCTTTTACTAATTGTAGAACACGTAGGGTCAAGTTCCAATTTCCAAATGAACCCGTCCTTGGGTGGAAAAGTCAAGATGTGATGGTCAAGGATAGATTCATCTCTTGCATTAAGGCTCATACGTTGATCTCTAGGGGGTGTCTTTACCATCTTGTGAGGGTTAGGGATGTAAAGTCTAAAGTCCTTCCCATAGAGTCAATTCTAGTCGTAAATTAGTTTCTTAATGTCTTCCCTAATGACCATCCCAGTGTTCCTCCTGAAAGAAAAATAGACTTTGGCATAGACCTCCTCCCCGACACTCAACCCATTTCTATTCACCCTTACCGTATGCCCCCAACGGAGTTGAAGGAGTTGAAGGAACAACTGAGGGACTTGCTGGAGAAGGGATATATTAGACCTAGCCAATCACTTTGGGGTGCTCTGATATTGTTTGTGAAAAGAAAGATGGGTCACTTAGGATATGTATTAACTATCGACAGCTCAATAGGGTCACCATCAAGAATAGGTGTCCTCTTCCAAGGATTGATGATTTGTTTGACTAATTGCAAGGGGCTAGCCATTGCTCTAATATTGATCTTCGATCTGGGTATCATCAAGTGAAAGTAAGGAAGTGTGATATTCCCAAAACGGCCTTCCAGACTAGATATGGGCACTATAAATTTGTGGTGATGTATTTTGGGTTGACCAATGCACTGGCCATCTTTATGGACATAATGAATAGGATCTTTAAGCCCTACCTTTATTTCTTTGTTTGTGGTCTTCATTGATGACATTTAATCTATTCCCGTGGTGAGGAGGAGCATAAGGCTTATTTGAGGGTTGTGTTCCAATGATTGAGAGAGGAGAAATTATATGCAAAATATGAAAAGTGTGAATTTTGGTTGAGGTAGGTTTCCTTACTTGGATATGTGGTTTTGAGGGATGGTATTAAGATGGATCCTAAAAAGACCGATGTGATTAGGAATTGGCCTAGGCCATTGACCCCGTCAGATGTTAGGAATTTCTTGGGCTTAGCGGGGTATTGTCAGAGGTTAGTGAATGAGTTCTCTTCTATTGCTTTTCCTTTAACAAAATTGACTCAAAATAAGGCTAAGTTTGTGTGGATCGATGATTGTGAGAGGCACTTCTAAACCTTGAAAGATAAGCTTGTGTCCGCTCCTATATTGTCACTACCGGATGGGCTTGAGATATTTGTTTTGTATTGTGATGCTTCCCGAGTTGTTTCGATTGTATGTTGATGCAAAATGGTATGGTCATAGCCTATGCTTCTATATAACTCAAGGTGCATGAAAAGAACTACCCTACCCATGATCTTGAGTTAGCTGCCGTTGTGTTTGCTTTAAAGATTTCGCATCATTACTTGTGTGGGATGCATGTCTATTTATTCACTGATCGTAAGAGCCTACAATATGTCTTCACTCAAAAGGATATCAACTTGAGGCAAAGGAGATGGTGAGTCCTCCTCCATGTGGCTAATATGACTTCTATTGAGTTTGTTGGTGAGTCCTCCATTTCGGGGACATTACTCATGATCTCTTGCTATGTATTAAGACTTTGTCTTTTGATTTATGTATTGACTATGAAGGTGAGCCCAGTTGCTTTGTCTTGGCTCCCGCTCTTATCTATGTAGTAGTAGTATTATTGGACATAATATGTATCTATGCTATAAGTTTGACTCTATTGACTCTTGATGTTTTGATACGAATGTTACCCTTAGTCCCTATTTCCCTTGCTTACGTTTGTCTCTTATTGTCTTCCTAATTGTAGAAACAACCAAGCATGTGTAATGATATGCTATGAGGATTGTTTAGGGTTCCTTTGGGTTTCCCATTCACCGGTCATGTCTACGCCCTAGGCTTGGGCCGTGATAGCTTGTGTTGAAATTTATGCAATTATCTTTCATTAACATAAGAATCCTTGTCATTTAGATTTAGTCAAACATGGTGGGTATATGCATATGTACTTAAAATCATGCATTTCAAGATTATGAAACAAGACAGGAGTAAAATCAATTCATTTAAGGTTGTTCACATCAACCCACCATTATTATAGTAAAACCTTTATTTTGAGTATTATGGAAACCAACTAAAACCAATAAGTTCCTTCATAACCTTTCATAGCATCGTAGAGTACATGACTTTAATATCATAAAATTCATTATAATATCAAACCCTAATAATATTTTTAGCATAATAAAATATTACTTGAATAACTCGAATAGAAACCACATGTACAATGCGTAATGCTATTACCATAAGCAACAATTCATAAATACCCATAAAATAATCCATAAATCATATAGTTTAAGAAGATGATTGGTTGGGCTTGTGGAAAGGAATATTACTACATTCAAACCCACATACCTTGGTATGATTATGATTTAGGAAACCTCATTTGGAGATGGAATATTTGAAACCCTATCTTGCACCCTTTTCTTGAAAGCCTTGAAGATCCTGAGAGAGTTTTGAGACTTCAAGTGTTTTGGAATGAGGAGGAATAAAGTGAATTAGGGTTGTATAAGCTAATAAGGGACACAATTAGGGTCAAAATGACATAGCTTGGACTTAAAAAAAGAGGAAAGGTCAAATTCACCCCTATTAAAATACTGGCCGAACAGGTCTACGAGACCCCATTTATGGGTCGTAGAACATTCTACGATCTATACATGGGTTTCATCTGATGACCCTTTTCCTAAACTTTAGATACCCCCTTTCTTTGGTTCCCATTCTATGAGACCATCTATGACTCGTAGAGGACTTTATGGCTCGTCTGATAAATCATAGTTTGAACTTCAGAAAGATCCTAATTTTCATCAAGTCTGCCAGGTTCTATGAACCCATTTTACGGGTCGTACTCCATCTTATGAGTCATATACTCCTTTGTAAACATCAACAGTTTCAAATTTTCAATCTTATTTCTTGCATCTCTCCTACTCCATTAGTGGGGTCTTACATAAATGACAAAATTTCCCCTTATTAAAACTACCATATTCAACCTATAAAACCCCGTTTATGGGTAGTAAGTCATTCTATGGGCCATAAGTCCCTTTCATCTGGTAACACACTTGAAATTTCTGAAAACTAACTTTGCTGGACCCTATGGGCCATGGTTGAACTCGTAGAGTCCTTCCACACTTAGCCATTTTTCTTATTTTCTGGGTAATATTCAATTAACTACCTTACGGGCCGTATCCTGTTTCATGGGATGTCTATTAACATGTAGGTCACCTTCCAGCAAACACCAAATTTCCTTCATGTTTGATAGTCTCACTCACGAACATTCATACAAACCATAATGCATTCTACAGGTCGTCACTTAGTCCAAAAGCTACCCCACGCTTGGAGAACTTTCCCTTTCTCGAAGTCTCATGTATAAGGACCAATCCTATGGCCCGTAAGTACACATATAGGTCGTAAGTTGCCGTTGTGGACCTGCCTTCACGTCATTTTCAGGCCAACTTTTGTGCACTCAAAGTTCCTAAACTGGGGTCGTTGCACTATAAATAGTCAAGTAAATCATCATAAGAACCATAAATACATGGAAAGTAGCCATAACCAATAATAAGACCATGCAACTACAACATGAAATCCCAATCTCTATCGTACACCGAAGAAAAGAGAGTCTACATGCCACGGTAGAACTCTACCCCATAAAAATGGGTATCATGAAATAAGCTATATATAAATCCATTAGTTAGGGCATATAGGTAAATAAACCTACTGTATTAATATAGTTATGGGACTATAAGCATCGACTAGGAATCCTTGGGTCGACTTCCCACCTTGAGGCTCATTCAGTGTTAAGACTAATATTCCCTTACAATATCAATTGTAAAATTCACACTTCTCATAGATTCATAATACTTGTCATAAATCTTAGTTCATAATTTTCATAAACATGTCATGTAGGAAAGTCTAGTCACGATCACCAATCCAAATCATAGCATCTTATTCATAGAGTAGCTCATTTTCATGTAATTCATGTAATATGCATGTAAGTATTTTATCATTATAAATCATGTCAATGAAATATTAATTAACCTTGAGGTATTAGGTCCACCTAAGGTCCTAAGTCACCCCTTTTCATGAACATTCTTCAACACTTGAAATTTCATAATCATGACTTGTAAACAAGAATTAGGATAGAAGTATGAATTAACAATCAATTGACTAGAAATCATGTAATTGTGATAAATGCATGCATAATTATTTAGAATAGGATCAATTGAATCAAAATAAAGAGGAACCCATAATTAATTTCATGAAACCCTAAGTAGCTTGTTGGAGAAATTTCTTATAAATCATCAAAATTATTAATTCATGCTTAATTAAATAAATAAATAATAATTGAAACTTAATGTAAAAAATTAAAAGACAATTCAACAAATCTATAATGAAATCATATGCCCTAAAATAGAATTATAGAGAATTCATCGGCAAGTTCACTAGTTTTAGCAATTAACATTAATTCAATTCAAAGTAGATAGATAGTCATAATTTGAATTTGAAACATGATTCATGCAATTGAATGAGAATTTATGAGACCCATAAAGATACATACTTGAAATTGAATAAGAAAGTTGAGAATTGTTTAGGCTCCATGAGAGAAAAGGTTCCATGAATGAAGACCCACATACATTGGGTAAGAAGATAGAAGAATCCTCGAAGAAATCCCTTAATATTAAAGAAAAGACTTGAGGAATGATTTATTGACTTTCATAGGGATTGTGAAGCTTTTGTAGAGAGAACATTTGAGATTGATGAATTGTGAGTGAATGGGGGAATAACATGGAGTTTGTTCATTTAACATATTAGGATTCTTAGTTCCAAAATGTCCAGACTCATTAACTAATAAGTAGGAAAAGTTCGAAGTGTCCCCACTTAAAAACTGATATCGGATTATAGTGGTAGACTAAGTTTGCAATGTGGAGAAGTTCCATCATGGGTAATTTTTATGAAAAGTCTAGTTTTGGCTTGATTTTGAGCAAGGATGAATTTTAACTAACTTAGATTAGGTTGACGATGAGCCTCTATCGCAAACTCTTTTTAAGAAAATTTTAAAAATTTTATTTTTTGAAATAGTTGTCCTAAAATCTACCAACGCTATTTCTATAATGTTTACCTCATTATATCGTATCCCAAAATTTAAATGTCTAGGATATTGCATTATCTCTCCCTTGGGAATAGTCATCCTCGAATGGGATGCTTGCTAGGTTTGAGTAGAGTAGAGTGTATAAGTAACAACCTAGAATGATACAAACTGCAATTTAAACATCATTTAAAGATTGGGTTCATATGAATGCATATACTAATATGAAATAGAGAGGTTAGATCATAGAAGCTTGGAGGAATCGATCATGAATAGCTAAGTACCTTTGGTCAGGATGGAAGGAAAGGGGTAAAGATAGCATTTCGTCATGTCCGCTTCCACTTTTCATGTAGCATTTTAAAATTATTGGTTCCTCCATAAAATTCTTAATGTATGCAATTTCGTTGTTCCTCAACCTCATAACTTAATGGTCTAAACTTCGACATGAACCACCTTATAGGCCGAATTTTCTTTAACACTTACACTACCCAAAGGTACATTGGCAATAGGATCCCCAACATATTTCCACAACATTGAAACATGGAATATTAGATGAACTGAGGCTAACTTTGATGGAAAATCTAGTTCATAGGCTACCTTTCCAATATGCCTTAGGATTTTATATGAGCTGACATACCAGGGACTAAGCTTCCCCTATTTGCCAAAATGCATTACACCGTTCATAGGTTAAACCTTCACATAGACCTAATCACCAATATCAAATTTGAGTTCCATTCATTTTGTATCAAAATAAGACTTTTTGTGACTTTGGGTGACCTTTAACCTTTCCCTAATAAGCTTCACTTTCTCCATAGCATCAAATACTAATTAGGGTCCTATGAAGGATATTTAACCTACTTCAAACTATCCCACTGGAGATCAATATCTTCTTCTACACAGGGCTTCAAAAGGATCTTTATCAATACTTGCATGATAACTATTATTTTAAGAGAATTCAATTAATGGTAGATGATTATCCCAATTTTTATTCATATCAAGCACACAAGCCCTCAAAATATCTTCAAGTGTTTAAATTAGTCTCTTGGCTTGCCCATCAGTCAAAAGATGGAAAGAGGTAATTATCTTAACCTTGGTACAAAGACCATTTTGCAAAGATTTCCAAAAGTATAAAGTGAACTAGGTACCATGCTAAAAAATAATAGAAAAAAGCACGCCAGAAGGTTTACCTATTCTTGAATCTTTGAATAATCCTTGGTACTATAGGAAGTCTTAACTAGTAAAAATGGGTTGATTTAGTCATTTTATCTGCTACCACCTAAATTGAGTCATGTTGCTTATGGGTATGAGGCAAACCTATTTTGAAATACATATTTACATCCTCAAAGTTCCAAGGAGGAGTTTTAATATCCTGGACTAGGCCACTCTGCCTGTTATGTTCAACCTTCACTTGTTGGCAATTCATACATACCGCCACAAACTTTGCTATGTCCTTCTTCATGTCATCACACCAATACACTTTCCTCGAGTCTTTATACATTTTGGTGGATCCTAGAGGAACAAAGTACTGAGAGTTATGAGCTTCACTCAACATTATCTCTCATAGTCCATTAACATTTGGAACATATAATTGGCCTTGGTTATGAAGTACCCTATCTCCCTCTTAGGACAAAACCTCAATCTTCTTATCAACCATCAACTTTTTCAACTCAATCAAGGTTGGATCTATGCATTGCTTTGCTTTTACATCTACCACCAGTGATGATTCCTAACCATTGTGAACAAAAATACCACCCACATTAGAATCACTTAGTCTCACACCCAGTCAGGCCAAGTAGTGCACATCTTAAACCAACTTCTTTTTGTCATCATCAACATGACCAATGCTACCTATAGACATCCCACTAAGTGCATTAGCTATAAGATTTGCCTTACCTGAATGGTAAACCATACTCATATCATAGTCCTTTAGAAGTTCAAACCACCTTATTTGCCTAAGGTTTAAGTTCCTATAGATTAACACTTATTGCAAGCTTTTGTGATCGTCGAATATACCAATATGCACCCTATATATATAGTGATGCCAAATCGTTAATGCAAATACAATAAGGTCATGGGTTAGATAGCTTTGTTGAAGCACCATTAGTCCCTTGGAGAATATGCTCTAACATTACCATGTTGCATAAAAAGACAACCCAAACCAACCAATAAGGCGTCATAATAAAGAACAAAACCATCTGAACCTTTAGGTAATGTTAAAATGGGAGTTGATGCGAGAAATCTTTCAATGTTTAAAAACTTTTATCATACTCATCTGGCCATTGAAACTTCACCTTCTTTTGGGTTGGCCTTTTCAAAGTTGATGCAATAAATGTAAACCCTTTGACAAATCTCTTATATTAAACAACCAAATCCAATAAGCTTTGAATACGCAAGGGAGACAATTGCCTAGTTCAATTCTTTACTTCCTTCAGTTTCTTGGATCAACCACAATACCATCACTGGACAACACAATATGACCAAGACACTCTACAAACCTTAGCCAAAATCCACACTAGATAAATTTGACAAATAATTGCTTGTCTTTCAAAGTTTGCAATAGCACTCTAAAGTGTCCCATATGCTCTTCTTCACTTTGGAATAAACCAATCATGAATGAATGCCACCATAAACATATCTAAGTATGGCTTGAAAATATGATTCATCAACTGTGTAAAGAAAGAGGGAGCATTAATCAAACCAAATAACACAATCAAAAACTCAAAATAGCTATACCTTATTAAAAATATCATCTTGAGGATATCACACTTCCTCACCCTTAATAGGTCATAATTGGATCGGAGATAAATTTTTGAGAAGTAGCATGCCTCTAGGAGTTGATCAAATAAATCATCTATTCTCAGAATGGGACACTTGTTCTTTATGGTAAGCTTAGTCAATTGTCAGTAGTCTATACACATATGAAGTGACCCATGCTTCTTCCTCATAAATAACATAGGAGCACCCCACAGAGACATGCTTAGCCTCATAAAACCAATTTCCAACAAGTCCTTTAATTGATCCTTTAACTCCTTAAGCTCTACTAGGGCCATAAAGTAAAGAGGAATAGAAATATATTGAGTACCATGATGAAGATCTACCTAAAATTGATTTCCCTTTTAAGAGAAATACTAGATAAATCATTAGGGAACACATTAAGGAATTTATCTATAATAAAGACCGACTCTAGAGTAGAGACTTCAGAACTAACATCCCTAACCCATACTATATGATAGATACGCTCCTTAGAGATCATTTTCCATACCTTTACACAATATATGAGTTGATTCTTAAACAGCAAATCACTACCCTTCCATTCAAGAAGTAACTCATTAGGAAATGAAACTTAACCCTATGAGTTCTACAATCAATAGATACATACGAAGCATGAAGTCCATCCATTCTAAGAATAATATTAACATAATATATACCATGATCAATAAGATCACAAAGGACTCTCTTGGCTAGGATCGAATCACCAATAGGGGTATAACTCAAAAAGGGTTCAGATAATACTTCAGGACATATATCTGATTTTATAGAAAGATAAGGTGTAAAATAATATCACTTGGTGTAAAGCGTATACATCAAATTAAAAGACTCGCAACATAACCATAACTATACTAGGAGAGTCCTCAACATCTTGCCTAGCATGGACTGCATGGAACTTATTGTTGCATTGGCCACCACCTTGTTGAATTTGCTAACTTGAAGTAGCTTATCCTTGAGGACAACCTTCTTTTCCTTTATTTTCACAAGTAGGGCATTTATAGATATTGTGCCCTATTTTATCTTACCAATAGCAAACGCAAGTATTAATCAAGAAATTATTCCCATCGTTCTTTCCACACTTGCTATATTATGAAAAGTAGGTCCACAAATATTAGCACTTCTACCTTGGGATTTACGGTTAGGAATCCTATATTTGTCAAATATTTGGCTAAAAAATTGAGAAGAACCTAAGCCTTGAAACTTTGGCCTCATTGAAAATTGACATTTCCACCACCGAGTTTAGATTATGAAAAGCCACCATCAAATGAAACCCTCTTAGTCTCCCTCACCTTTCTCTCCTTAAGCTTTTCACCTTTTATTTGCTCGGCATATTTTATGAGCCTAGAAATATCCATTTCTTTAACAAACATAGTCATCCTACATTTTTTCACCATAAGATCCGACACCTCAAAAAACAAACTTAATCATCCAGGCATGAAAGTTAAGCTACCAAAGAAGGATCATACTTTGACAATCTTGTAAACTTGATGGCACAACCTCTCTACCTTTATGAGGTAATGGTAAGGTTTGCATACATTCTACCCTCCCAGACCCCACTTGTGGGATTCCACTGGGTATGTTGTTGTTGTAGTTGTTGTTATTGAGGGAATACTCCCTTACACTCATACCCTCTTGCTTAAGGATGATAAACTACATCATCTTTCTCTCTCTATATTCAAGTGGGAAGAAGTGGTCAAGAAAGGAAACCTTGAAGATCTTCTAACCTATGGGACCCTCATCAACTCTATCACTCTTTCATTGGTTGTACTACACTTGTGCAATGTCTTTGACTTAGTGGATTGTCAACTTTGCTTTCTCCTATGATGACATATCCATAATAGAAACCATTCTATACATCTCGTCAGTGCAATCTTATGGATCTTTGTCCATCTAAGACCCCTAGAACTCGAAACGGTTTATTCTTACAAAGTCTCTCATACAAGAAGCCGATGTAGCCATATTAGGATGATTCTCTGCACATTACTTCATTTGGTGGGTCATGGATTGAGCAAATATAGTGATATTGGTCTAAAACTCTGCATTAATGACTTGCATAGCTAAAGGATCATTAGCATCTTGAGGAATCAGAGGGGCTTGGTCACCATTAGCATTTTCTCCCTTTGCAAAGGTGCTCTTCGAGAAGGCCATTTCTAAAAATTGCAAAGAAGAAGCATTAGTGTAACACCCTTCAACGTATATCAAAAAGAAGTTATTATGCACAGATTTTAAGATATTTCTAAGAAATGCATCATAGGTTTTTTCTAAGCTATGTTGAGGGGTGTTACACTTGGTGATGGAGGCATGCACCACCCTCAATAGTCTATACATATAGTATATAAAGTCTTGGGGATCCTTAATGGAATTGGGCCCCATAAATACTAGAAGGGCCAAGTAATTACTGGATTAAGATTTTATTGAAGTCCCATGTGCAATTGAGTGAATATGTTACTTGTGACGTTCTTTGCTAAGAACTTTGAAATTTTCATGAGACAATGTTTGACTTGTCTTATTGCATTAGTGATAGGTTGGTAAATATTATTCCACTCTCTATATGCTAGCTTTATTGACATTCAAGGACAAATATTCCCAATGAGGGATATCGTAATGCCGCTTAACGTAACTCGAAAAGAACTTATCATGCATTTAAATCTTCACATAATTTCATAAATACAATTTCATATTCTTGTTTAGAAGGAAAATTGTGTGGGAAAATGGTTACCTACAAGGTATAAGTTGGTTGTGTAAAAAAATAATTTTTTTAATAAAATTGCACAAACTAGTAAGGTTTGTGCAAAGTCCACGTCGCGGACTTGCCGCACCATAGATAAATTTTTTTAGAAAATCTTCCGTTTCACTTGAGGATAATTGGGTAATAACCCAATATCTATATAGATCAGAATCCTTTATTTTTTAGCCATTTTATGCCTTAGAACTCAAAGAAATACTCTAAATAATTCTCTCTAATCTTTTTAAGTCTTCCATTTAATCTCGAGCTTTTCAAGAAATCTTATTGGTATTAAAGAAACCAACTGAAGCCCAAGTCTTCTTCAAGTTCCTTTCAAGAAAATCTGAAGTTTAAGGTATGTGCGTCTTCCATTCATAGGTACTTCCACCCATGGAGCCCAGAACTATTTGTATCTAATTTTTTGATTCTAATAACTAGTTCTTTATGGGTATCTCCTACTATCACTCGATTGCTAAAATCGAAATGACACCAAAAAGTGCCTCAAAAGTGCTCAAAATTATAATTTCTATATATCTCAAAATCCATGTGTGATATCAAAAATTCGACTTCATATTCTTGATTAGGAGGTAAAATTGAGTGGGAATTAGGTCTAATCTTGATTTTAGGATAACCATAATGAAATTTGATTTTCCCAAGTTTGCAGAAAACAACAGCAATCCATGATGGTACCACAATGCACAACCTTTATGGAACAGTGTAAAATTTTCCTCTACGATGGGTCTACATCAAGGACCAGACACGGACCTGTGTATTTTATTGCCAGTGATTTTTATCTCGGTCTAAGGCTTTTGGGTCTTGGGCCTAAGTCTTCTCATGTATGAAATACCTATACTTAGCTGTATTTTACCTTCATATCCTACAAGACTTTCCCAAATACTCTTTCAAACACTTAGACAAATATTTCACCCTAAATTTCAAGTCCCAAAACTAATCTGGATGTTAAGGATTTCACTTAACCTTCAAGTCTTCATTTCTAATCTTCATCAAGGATTTCCCGAAGTCAAGGTATGTGGGTTTCAACCATTAGGTCCTTCCACCCATGGTGCCCAAGCTTTTATTTTACCTAAATCTCATGTTTCTAAGATGATTTACTTATGGGTTTTACTTACTATGAATTTGACTATGAACTATGTTGGGATTTTGTAAAAGTATGACTGTTTAAGCATGTTTTGAGCTATGAATCTTGGATATATCTTGAGATTTGATGAAGGGTTTGATTATATTGCATGATGGTATTACCAAGTATTGGTGAGTGGTTTTATATTGGATTTTCTTGTATGATTTTACACTTTAATTATATGATTTTACACTAGTATTACACACCCGTCAAGTGCTTGATAAAATGTCCGGTTATAGATTCTTGAGTTGTTGAAGCTCTAAAGCATGGCTTATGATTTGAATAGCTCTATGATGATGAAAGGAATATATGTATATGTTATTTTGCTCTATAGTGTTATGAGTTGACCATGCCTCGCTCAAGAGGTATTAGGTCCGAGATATTGGATTGGGAGGTATATACCCCAATAACCATATTGAGAGGTTTGTACCTTGATTACCTCACTCGAGAAGTAGCAGGCTGTGACACCCCATAACTTTATGCTCTTGTATATCCATGTTTCAACCCTTATTTGGTGAGGTTGCGGGTGTTAGATTCATGGGAGACTCCTAGTACCTAAACGAGTTCAAGACTTACCTCCAAGTTGAGTTTTGGGTGTTGTTTCATATAAGTATCAAATTTAAACTAGCATAACTCTTAGCACATTTGGAATTGGGTGGCCCACGAAATTTTAAATGAAATCCCTTTGAGTTATATTCGCAATGTACTTTATTTCACCTCATTCCAACATCAGATGAAGGAGTTATGACCATTTTCGTGAGACCCTCTTGTGCAGTGAAGACCCACGGGCACCTATACGGGTAGTGTGGTCTTGTATGACTCATGTGAAGGGGTACGAGCCATGTCACCTGGGTGTCTGGTGGACAACAATAGTTTCTTGTCTAAGTGATGTGGTATGGACTTGTACATGGTCCATGTAACACTATATGGTCCATGAATGTGGCCGTCAAAGTGATGGGATGTTAATTTTTTCAAGCTTCCCAACTTCCATTTTTTCACTAAGGCACTTCACACGAACACTCCACATGACCTGTGGTGTGCCAAACAGCCAGTGAAGTCTCCAGTGAGATGACACTTTGCCAATTGTTCCATCCATTCACTTATGGTGTCTCCGTAAATTTTAATTACTCTAATGCCCTTTTTAAACTTCCAATGCTATCTTAACCTTCCTAAAAGACCTAAAAAATATTTCAAAAGGTTCAAACTCATTACTATCATCTCAAATACACTGTCAATTCTCACAAAAGCCTCTATTAATTCCTAATTCTTTTTCAAGAAAACCCAAGAACAAGATTGGATTTAAAGATCATTTCCAAGCCTCCGTTCTTCCTAATATCAATTCCGAGCAACTTTAGACCTAAGGTATGTAGGTTTGTTTCATGGGTTCCTTTCACCCATGATACCCAAGATTCTTTTTTCCTAAATTGTATGATTTAAAATTGAGTTTACAAATGTGTTTAGTAGTATGAACATGTTTATGAACAATGTCAAAGATATGTACAGTTATGACTATTTTGCTATGTTGTGAGCTATATATCCTGTATCAATTTTAAGTTTAGATGAGGGGTTTTAATATGAATGCCTTGGGGGTTTTTTAAGGTGATGATTGGTGGTTTTACAATAGATTTTTTTACATGATTTCATGTCTAAATTGCATGGTCTTTTACCATCACTACACCCCCCCAAACTATTTGATAAAATGTCCGGTTATGGTATCTTGAGGAATTGAAGGTCCTAAGCATGAGATATCATATGAATAATGTTATGATGATGAATATGTATATGATTATTCCTATGTGAAATATTGTATAACCATATGATGAATCTTATGTAAAGTGTAAAACTCGACCATGCCCAATCCGGGGATCCTATGCACCCGAATAATCTAGTGAAGGGTTTGTACTTCTTCACCTAGTGATGGGGTGGCATCATCACTAACCACCTAAATGGGGGTTAGTAATCATCAACCTAGATGAGGGTTAGTACTCATCCACCTAAGTGATGGGGCGACATCATCAGTAACCTAGATGAGGGTTAGTACTTATCCACCTAAGTGATGGGGCGACATCATCACTAACCTAGATGGGGGTTAGTACTCATAAACCTAGATGAGGGTTATTAATCATCCACCTTGGTGATGGGGAAATATTATCACCAACCTAGATGAGGGTTAGTACTCATCCACCTAAGTAATGGGGTCGCATCATCACTAACCTACCAAAGGGTTATACATTTGAAAATATAGCTTGGTCTTTACTACACATATGCTATCCTATATAAGCATAAGTTACTTAAGCATGTACTTAATCATTGATCATACATGCAGTATTGTTATATTATGCCTATTGCCTATTATTATGCATTTTGATTATGATGCCTATCTCTTGTAGCATTGTATCCTACATATTTAGTACATTCAAACATACTAACAGATACTCTATGCCTACATGATGTTACCATGTAGGAATCGAAGCTTCATTTGGTCATCGTCCTTCTCTATGTAGCTAGTGGTATCCATTCAAGCTAGTTGGTGAGTCCTTATGTGCGAGGGAAATATCTATTTTCTTAAGTTATGTATTAAAGACTATCCTTCTTTTTGGCATACTCTTACTATGAGGGTGAGCCCAGCTGCTTGTCTTAGCCCCCATTAAGTCCTATGTTAGAGGTGTTATTGGGCAAGTTATGCATCATGTTTGAGCTTTGAATTACTTATGATATTCAAGCTATTTAAATATAAATATCTCCCATAGTCCCAACGATGTGTAATGATATACTACGAGGCTTGTTTGTGTTCCTTTGGGTTCCTCATTCGCCGGTCATGTCTAGGCCCTAGGCTTGGGTTGTGACATAGGATCGTGCTACCAAATTGAGGGTATGTACCCCAATAACTATATTGAGGGGGTTTGTGCCTCTATTGCCTCTCTCGAGAAGTAGTAGACCCATGCTATCGGATTGGGAGGTATGTATCCTAGTAACCACATTGAGGAGTTGGTACCTTAATAACACTATTAAGGGGTTTGTACCTCATTTCCTCCAAGGGGGTGGTAGGCCTTGGGTATCCGATTTTGATGGTCTTTTCTTACACATGTATTATGTCCTATGTAAGCATGATTTACTCTAAACGTCATCCATGCATGCCATATTTCTATATGCTTATTCATTGCCTAAGTTTATATATTTCAATTATGTTGCCTATCTCTTGTTGAATTGCATCCTACATACATAGTACATTCTAACATACTAACGCATACTCTATGCCTACATGATATCACTATGTAGGAGCTAGAGCCCCACTTGATCCTCCTCCTCCGCGTGGCTAGTATGATTTCTCTCAAGTATGTTTGGTGAGTACTCCATTCTAAGGACAATGTCTTAGATTCTATGTTATATATTAAGACTTTTTCCTTTGATGTATGCTTATGAATAAAAGGGGTGATCCCGGTTGCTTGTCTTGGTCCCTCACTTCTATCTATGTAGTAGAGGTGTTGTTGGAACCTTATGATGTATTAATGCTATACTCTATTAAGCTTGCTATGTTTCTATGATATAGATGATGCCCCTTAGTCCCATATTCCATTTTTACTACTCTTACTGTTGATTTTAATGTTGTAGCGACCAAAGATGTGTAATGATATGTAAAAAGGCTTATTTGGGGCCTTTTCAGGTTTCTCATTCACCGAGTCACATCTAGGCCCTAGGCTTGGGTCGTGATAAACTTGGTATTAGAGTATTAGGTTGTTAGGTCCTCGAAATCTAACCCACCATGTTGATTAGAGTCTTATTCATGATTGTGTTGTAAACCACAACTATGAGTAGGAGGCTTTGAGACGTTTTAGGAAATATTTCCCTTCTTTATGTTCTAAGTTATGCTATAGAGTTAAGTTAAGGTTTTTCCCTCTAATGATTGTTCTTGCTATGTTGTATTACAGTAGACGAGCCCGTACTCCTGAGGATGAACTAACTCATAGTGAGCGTCGAGATGATCTCACTTTGCTAGATCAAGAAATGGATAATCAAGTCAACCAAGGGCCCAATCCCCTCATGCTCCTACCCCGGGATCTAGGATGAGAAACTTCATGAGGATGAATCCACTGGAGTTCTATGGATCAAAGTTTGATGAGGACCCTCAAGAGTTCATTGATAAGGTTTACAAGGTATTAGCTATTATGGGTGTTAGGTAAGAAGAGAAGGCGGAGTTAGCGACTTACTAACTTAAGGGGGTCACACAAATATGGTTTACACAATGGAAGAAGGAGAAGGGGAATAGTAATATGGTTCTATAGGAGGAGGTTAAGGTGGCTTTTCTTAATTGATTTTCCCTCTTGAGCTTAGGGAGGCTAAGATGGCCGAGTTCATGAATTTTAAGCAAGGGTCAGTGAGTGTGAGGGAATATGCCCTCAAGTTCAGCCAAATTTCTTAATATGCTCCACACTTGGTTGCTGACCCAAGGTCTAAAATGAACAAGTTCGTGATGGGTGTATCTGACTTGGTGACTATGGAATGACAGTCCTCTATGTTGATTAGTGACATGAATTTTTACTGCTTGATGACCTATGCTGAACAAATATAGGAGGAAAAGTTGAGGAATAGAAGGGATCATGAGGCCAAAGGTGTTTGTTTTGAGGAAAAGTTCTGAAGTCATCAGGGTGGCCAGTTTCATCATGACCAAGAGACTTCTCATGCTCTTAATAGGATATTTTCCAATGACATCCCAAGGGCCCAAGGTGATGGTCGTGTAGGTCCTATCGATGTGTGTCTAAGATGTGGTAGGGGTCATAGTGTTCCATGCTGTAGGGATACTAATGCTTGTTATGGTTGTAGGGAAGTGGATCACAAAAATGTTGATTGTCTTCATAATCGAAATAAGGGTAAGGATGTCCGTCCACAAGGCTGGGGTGCTAATGTGGTTTCTTTATAAAGAGGTGGACAACAAGGTGGTGCCCCATGTCACAATCGATTTTATGCTCTTCATGGGAGGCAAGGGGTTGATGAGATTTTCGAAGTCATCATCAGTATGTTAAAAGTCTTTGATTTTAATGTATATACATTGATAGACCCGGGTGCGACTCTTTCTTTTGTTACTCCTTTTATTGCCAAAAAGTTTCATGTTGAGCCTATATTATTGTGTGAGTCTTATGAGGTGTCTACTCCTATTAGTGCATGTATTGTTTTAGAAAGGTCTATAGAAATTGTCCCATTTGTATCTTGCATAAAATATTGCCTTGTGATCTTGTTGAGTTGGATATGGTTGATTTTGATATTATTTTTGGGATGGATTGGTTGCATACATATTATGCCTGTATTGATTGTAGAACCCATAGGGTCAAATTCCAATTCCCAAATGAACCCGTCCTTGAGTGGGAGAGTCATGATGTGGTGGTCAAGTGAAGGTTTATCTCTTGCATTAAAGACCAAAAGTTGATCTTTAAAGGGTATCTTTATCATTTTGTGAGGGTTAGGGATGTGGAGTCTAAAGTCCTTCCTATAGAATCAGTTCTGGTTATAAATAAGTTCCTTAATGTCTTTCCAAATGACCTTCCCGATATTCCTCCCTAAAGGGAAATAGATTTTGGTAGAGACCTCCTTTCGGATACCCAACCCATTTCTATTCCACTTTTACCTTACGGCCTCAACAGAGTTAAAGGAGCAATTGAGGGATTTGTTATAGAAGGGTTTTATTAGGCCTAGCTAATCACCTTGGGGTGCACTGGTGTTGTTTGTGAAGTAGAAGGATAAGTCTTAGAATATGTATTGACTATCGGCAACTTAATAGGGTTACCAACAAGAATAAGTATCCTCTCCCAAGGATTATTGATTTTCTTAGCCAACATCAAGGGGATAGTCACTTCTCTAAGATTGATCTTCGGTACAAGTATCATCAAGTAAAGGTGAGGGAGTGTGACATCCCCAAGATGGCCTTCTAGACTAGGTATTAACATTATGAATTTGTGGTTATGTCTTTTGGGTTGACTAATACACTGGCTATCTTCATGGATCTTATAGATATAATCTTTAAACCCTACGTTGATTCATTTTTTGTGGTCATCATGAATGATATTTTGATCTATTCTCATAGTGAGGAGGAGCATGTGGCTCATTTGAGGGTAGTGCTACAAAGATTAAGGGAGGAGAAGTTGTATGCCAAGTATTAAAAATTTGAATTTTGGTTGAAGAAGGTTGCCTTTCTAGGTCATGTGGTATCGGGGGATGATATTAAGGTGAATCCTAAAAAGCTGAATGTTATTAGAAATTGGCCTAGATTATTGACCCCATCAGTTATTAGAAGCTTCTTGGGCTTAGTAGGTTACTACTAGAGATTTGTGAATGGGGTCTATTCCATTGCTTTCCTAATATCTAATTTAGCTCAAAAAAGGCTATATTTGTGTGGACCGATGAGTGTGAAAAGAGTTTCCAAACCTTGAAGGATAAGCTTGTGTTTGCTCCTATCTTATCTCTACTAGAAGGGTTAGATGGGTTTATTGTGTATTATGATGCCTCTCGAATTGGTTTGGGTTGTGTTTTGATGCAAAATGGCAAGGTGATAGCCTATGCTTCTAGGCAACTCAAAGTGGTTGAAAAGAATTATCCTACTCATTATCTTGAATTGGCCGCGAGATTTTTGCTTTGAAATTTTGGCGTCGTTATTTGTATGCGGTGAATGTTGATTTGTTTACCGATCATAAGAGTCTCCAATATTTGTTCACTCAAGAAGATCTTAACTTGAGACAGCGAAGGTTGTTAGAACTTCTTAAGGACTATAATATAAGCGTGCATTATCATCTTTGTAAAGCTAATGTTATGGCAGATTCTTTAAGTAGGGTATCTATGGGTAGCCTAACTTATGTGGATGGTAGGGGCAAAGATGTGGCTAGGGAGGTTCGTTGGTTGGCTAGATTGGGAGTTAGGTTGGAAGAGGTAGATAATGGTGGCATTATAGTTGTTGATGGTTCAAAACCTTCCTTGGTTGATGAGGTAAAAGTAAAGCAAGATCTTGACCCCTCTTTGTTAGAATGAAAGGCCTTGGTGAGAGAGGGAACGATGGAGGTTTTCTCCCAAGGGGGAGATGGTGCCCTTAGGTACCAAGGTAGGTTATGTGTGCCTTGTATTGATGACTTCAGAGAGAAGATCCTTAATGAGGCTCATAATTCTTCCTATTCCATTCACCCTGGTTCTACTAAGATGTATAGAGATTTCAGGGATGTGTTTTGGTGGGGAGGCATGAAGAAAGACATTGCCAAATTTGTATCCAATTGTCATCATTGCCAACAAGTCAAAGACGAGCACCAAAAGGATGGGTGACCTAACCCAATACATAGAAATTCCTACTTAGAAGGTGGAAGAGATTAATATAGATTTTGTGGTTGGGTTGCCTAAGGCTAGAAAGGGTTTTGATTCTATTAGAGTTGTGGTTGATAGAATAATAAAGTCGGCTCATTTTCTATCGGTTAAGACTACATATAGGGATGAAGACTATGCTAAGTTGTACATTTATGAGTTGGTGAGATTGCATGGGGTGCCATTTTCTATCATATCAGATCATAGTGCTCAATTCACTTCACACTTTTGGAGGTCCTTCCAAAGAGGTCTTGGTACCAACGTAAAGCTTAGTACAACCTTTCACCCTTAAACGGATGACCAAGCTGAAAGAACTATCCAAACTCTTGAGGATATGCTCAAGGCTTGTATTTTAGAGTTTAAGGGTAGTTAGGATGATCATCTTTCATTGATTGAGTTTTATTATAACAATAGGTATCATTCTAGCATTTAGTATGACTCATTTTGAGGTCCTCTATGGTAGGCATTATAGATCACCGGTTGGATGGTTTGAAATGCGATAAATGGCTTTGTTGGGTCTAAATCTAGTTATGGTGGCTATAGAGAAGGTACGGTTGATTAGGAAAAGGTTGAAAAATGCCCAAAGTCATCAAAAGTCCTATGCCAATGTGAGGAGAAGAGAGCTTGAATTGAAAGCTGCTGATTGGGTCTATTTGAAGGTATCACCCATGAAGGATGTGGTTCATTTTGGTTATAAGGGAAAGTTAAGTCCAAGATTTATGGGTCGTTGTAGGGTGTTGAGAAGGATTGGTAAGGTGGTCTATGAGTTGGAACTGTTTAGTGAAATGGATTTGGTTCATCCAATTTTTCATATAACTATGTTGAGGAAGTGTGTGGGTGATTTGAATGCTATTGTCCCATTGAATGTCATGGGTGTTATTGAATACAACTCGACATATGAAGAAGTTTCAGCAGAAATCTTGGATAGATAAGTGAACAGGTTGAGGAAGAAGGATGTTATTTCCATTAAGGTCCTTTGGAGGAATCAACAAGTCGAAAGTGCTACATCGGATGCCGAAGTGGACATGCAAAAGTGATATCCCTATCTCTTCCATTCTACTCAAGCCTAAGGTACTAATTCTAAGTCTCCTATGTGATTTTGAGTCTTATATTTCAGCCCCTATTTCATTTGCATGCATTCATGTTTATGTTGACAAAGCTCATGGTGATTTTAACATTTATGTTGAGATTTTTGAAAATGGTGTTTAAATGCATTGTTGCATTCTTGTTGAGTCTGATTTCTTCATGATTACTCTTCTTATATACTTTTCTTCGACATTTGGGGATGAATGTTCCCAAGGAGGGGATATTGAAACGACCCCAAAAGGTGCCCGAAAATATTCTTCAAAAATGCCCAAAATTGTAATTTTTATATATCTCAAAATCCGTGCATGATATCAAAAATTCAACTTATATTCTTGATCAAGGGAAAAAATTGAGTGAGGAATGTGTCTAACCCTAATTTTTAGAGCAACCGTAGCGAAATTTGATTTTTCCAAGTTTGTGCAAAACAATGACGATCCACGATGGTCCCACAACACGCAGTCATCGTGGACCAATGTAAAATTTGCATCCATGATAGGTCCATATCGTGAACCAAAGGTGGACTAGTGTATTTTATTGCTAGTGATTTTTATATTGGTCAAAGGCTTTTGGGTCTTGGGCCTAAGTATTCCCATGAATGAAAATACCTATACTTAGTCATATTTTACCTTCACATCCTACAAGACTTCCCCAATACTCTCTTAAACACTTAGAAAAATATTTCACCCCAAATTTTAAGTCCCAAAACTCATACTGATCTTAAGGATTTCAGCAAGCTTCAAGTCTCAATTTGTAATCTTCATCAAGGATTCTCCAAAGTCAATGTATGTAAGTTTCAATAATTGGGTCCTTCCACGCATGTTGCCCAAGCTTTCTTTTTACCTAAATCTCATGTTTGTAAGATGATTTCTTTATGGGTTTTTCTAGGACTATGAACTATGTTGGGGTTTTGTAAAAGTATGACTATTTAAGCATGTTTTGAGCTAAGAATCTTGTATCTACATTGAGATTTAATGAAGGATTTTGATGTATACTGCATGATAGTATTATCAAGTATTTGTGGGTGGTTTTACATTAGATTTTCTTGCATGATTTTACTCTTGAATTGCATGGTTGTGCATTAGCATTACACACCTGCCAAGCATTTGATAAAATGTCCGATTATAGATTTTTGAGTTGTTGAAGGTCTAAAGCATCACTTATGATTTGAATGACTACATGATGATGAAAGGGATGTATGTATATGTTATTTTTCTCTATAGTATTGTGAGTTGACCATGCCTCACTCATGAGGTAGTGGGCTCGTGTTATCGAATCGAGGGTTATGTACCTTAATAACTATATTGAGAGGTTTATACCTCAATTGCCTCGCTTGGGAGGTAGTAGGCCCATGCTATTGGATTGGGGGACATGTACCCCAATAACTATATTGAGGAGTTTGTACATCTGTGGCTCCTCAGGAGGTATTAGGCCTGTGCTACCACATTGCGAGGTATGTACCCCAATAACTATATTAAGGAGTTAGTACCTCAATAACCATATTGAGGGATTTGTACCTTATTCGCCTCTCTAAGAGGGTAGCCAGCCTTTGATATACTATATTGATGGTCTCTTCTTATACATGTATTATATCTTATGTAAGTATTATTTACTCTAAACGTCATCCATTCATGCCATGTTGCTATATGCTTATTCATTGCCTAAGTTTATGTATTTCGATTATGCTGCCTATCTTTTATTGCATTGCATCCTATAAACTTAGCACATTCAAACATACTAACTCATATTATATGCCTACATGATGTTACCATATAGGAACCAGAGCCCCGCTTGATCCTCCTCCTCCACGTGGCTAGTACGATTTTTCTCAAGCAAGTTCGATGGGCCTTCCATTCCAAGGGCAACATCTTGGATTCTATGTTATGTATCAAGACTCTTTCCTTTGATGTATGTTTATGAGTAAAATGGGTGAGCCCGATTGCTTATCTTGGTCCCTCACTCCTATCTATGTAGTAAAGGTGTTGTTGGAACCTTATGATGTATTGATGTTATACTCTATTACGCTTACTATGTTTCTCTGATATGAATGATGCTCCTTACTCCCATATTCCCTGTTTACTACTCTTGTTATTGATTTTATGCTTTCGCGACCAAGGATATGTAATGATATGTAAACAGGCTTGTTTGGCTCCCCTTCGAGTTCGCCATTCGCCATGTCATATCTAGGCCCTAAGCTTGGGTCGTGACATAAATATGTGGGAAATTTAATGGCTATTGATATATTGTTGCATGGGTTCCTACTTATATTTGAGATTATGATATATTTATTATATCAAGGCTTTGTATGCCATGACTTCTTGAAAGACTTGAAAATATTATTAATTTTTGAATAGTCTGCATGACATCCAAATTGGGGTTCTATAAGTACTATGGTGGGTTGTTTTTAGTGACTTCTTAATTAATTTTAATTTACACCTATCATATTCTTTACTCTTGAATTCTATGATTTTAAGCTTAATAACATGTACCCACCATGTTTTGACTAAGTTATGTGGTAAACCTCTTATGTGATGAAGGCCTTATGGCAAGGCATGTGTTCATGAATATTGTTAAAGTTAAAGATTAGTTAAGTATAATACGCTCATGAGAATGTTATGAATGATATAAAGCCTTTTTTTAATATTTTTATGTGATGGTTTCATGAGCTAGTTTATGATATTCAAAGCTATAAATATTATGATACCATGAGATACTATGAAGTTAAGGATTGTATGAGAAGCATTTCATGTTTCGATGTCCATGTTTTGAAAGATGACATGTATGATGGTGATGGGTTGTTTAAGAATGATTTAAATTGATGATCTTCACTATATGTCTTGAAATATGATTTTTAAATAATGAGGAATGAAGGCTTATGTGACATTCTATGTTTATTATTGGCTTATGCAAAGTTTCCTATGAATGAATGTTGATGGTAGAGGATTTCTCATTTAGTTAATGAATCTCTTATCTAAGGAATGATTAAGAGCTATCTTATCACTTTGACTTTATGATATCAATGGGTTGGGGATTGGATGGATTTCCCTCCCACATGACTTGGAATGATTTAAATAATATGATTCTGTGACTTATGATCTTCTACTCTTATAAGAGCGCTACCTACCATCGAGTGGACTAGGGGCAAATACCCAAGTCCCCAAACTACATGACAATGTAGGTAAATGGATTAGAGGTGATTACCCAAATAAATAAGAGGTGAGTAACCTAAAGATAAGGGCTTAAGTTTGACGGATTGAGGTGAGTACCCAAGTCAAAAAACTAGAGGTGAATACCCGCTTCACACATGGATTAGTGGATATGCTTAGGCATTAGAAGGTTTACCTTGGCAAAGTAGCTTCCTCCTTTCTTTCTGTGTAGGGAAAATATCGGGACTCTATGGATTAGCTCACATGGTTTATGTCGATTATGGACTCTCTCACTATGTTTTAAGAACTCCCTAGGCTTATGGTATATGTCACTATTGATTTATGGCTTTATTATATATGATCATGTTCCCCTCATAACCCAAATATATTCTTTTATGATGATTTATGATGGTTCCTTCATATTATGTCCAAATATGCTTACTATTACTGATGGTGTATTGAACTCATGTAACTCATCATTTTACAAACTCAAATAATTTTCTCACATATGTTTATGGTCCGTTGACATTACTAATGGTGTTACCCATAAAGGCATATGGCTCTTTCTTTAAAAGTATGCATGGTGTTCTTCTTTATGATTATTAATGGTTCACTTATAGTAGGATGGTCCATCCCTTGAAATAGATGCTTTGTTATTCCAAAAAGCTATTATGATTTTACTTATGCATGATGATCAATGTTGCTTATTATTCCAAGTTTAAGTATTTGATCATGAAATCAATAAGTGTACATTCCTTAATTTACATATGTATTATCCTATGTTGCATGGCTTGAGAAATGTTTTAAATGATTATATTTTTGCTATTTTATGATTTATGATTTGTTGCATTGTATGTCCACACACTAATACATTCAAAGTATTAACACATTTCTTGCCTATATGATCTAACCATGTAGGGATCGGAGCACTTGCTCATCATTCTCCACATGGTTAGTTAGCGTTGTTGAAGATTGTTATTTGTGAGTCCTCCATTTCAGGTACAATAATCACTTTCTTTTGGCGCTTTATTAAAGTCTTAGTTACCTTTGAACATCTACTTTTGAGGGTGAGCCCGGGAGATGTCTTGGCTCCCTGTCCCACTCATGTTAGAGGTATTGTTGGATATATTTGATGAGCTTGACTCCTGTTATGCTTATGTAATCATGAAAGATATCCCTTAGTCCTTATTCCCCCTTATATGCTTGTTGTATGTGGATGATTAGATGGAAGTCTCAAGATCCTATTCTTGCCATAGTGTGAGTCATACTTACTGGCCTCATAGGTACTTTTTTGTTGTATAACCATGCTAATCCTCTTCCCCATAATATCCCCATAGCATGAGTCCAAAGCCTCATTTCCCCTAGAATTTATGTGTTTGTTGTTTAATTATGCTTCAATAGCTAAGCATATTCTATGTATATTTAAGAGACTTGTTTGGGGTCCATTTGTGTTTCCCATTCGCCGTGTCACATCTACTCCCTAGGCTTGGATCATGACACAGAGGCTATGGAGTTGGCTTCTTTTTGACTACATGATGTCTCAATCTTGTGGTACGAGGCATGGGAGAGATCCAAAGGACTTGATGCTCCGTCAGCTGAGTAGGACTTTTCTTAAGGTATTTCTAGCGCATTACATTCCATGAGAGGTTTGGGAGGCCTGTCTTGACCAGTTTATCAGTTTGAGGGAGGGGGATAAGAGCATAAGGGAGTATAACTTTAGGTTCAGTTCTCTAGCTAGATATACACAAGATATTCTACATACCATTAGCACTACAGTTCATAATTATATGGATGGTTTAGGGGATCACATGTGTAACGCCTTTCACGTGCCTCATAAAGTACCATATAGTGTATTTCTCAAATATCTCAAAATTCGTGCACAGTTTCATAAATCTGACATCATATTCACTTTCAAGGGGTAACATTGTGTAGGAAAGGGGTGGTGTTCGATTTTTAGATGACCTGTAGTGAAAAATAATTTTTTGGGTGATTTGAGGCTTCACAGGTAAAGTACATGACTAGTTCGCATCGTGGACTTGTCACTTGATAGTGCAAAAAAGGCCTAAATCCACTTCTTGAGCCAATATAGGGGAAAATATCAACTTTGTGCAAAATCAGCTACCCCATAACAAGTCCGCGTTAAGGACTTGTCGCGCTCTAGTTCGAAAAGTTCCTTTATTTACTATTTTCACTTAAGGGCAATTGGATAATAACTCAATGCCTATATAGACGGGATACTCTTATTCTTTAAATATTTTCAGCCCTAAACTCATGAAAACCCCTTGAAATCTTCTCTAAAACTTCACTAAATCCATCATTTCAATCTCAAGATTTCAAGAACTCTTTTGGATTCCAAGAAATCCAAGTGAAGCCTTAAGACTTCCACAAGTTTTTCTTTAAGAAAGTCTCAAGTTAAAGGCATGTGGGCTTCTTTCATGAGGATTCTTCCACCCATGAAGCCAATACTTCACCATTATCAAATTTCATGATTCTTAAGGTTGAATACTTTATGGGTAAACCTATTATGCATTATAAACATGATTTAAGCTTGGATTCTTCAAGTATTGATTGATTGGGCATGAATATTATTGAAGGCTTATTCCATGAGTTAATTTATATCTATTGAAGCTATTCAAGCTATGAACTATGTAAACTATGAAATATTATGAATTTTCAGATGTATTCCATGATAACCCAATTGGGCTTTTACTACAATATTAATGGTTTGATTTGAATAACTCCCAAATGAATTGATTTTACTTTCCCCATGACTTATGTGCATACACTCACCATGTTTGACTAAATTGCATGATTTAAGTATATGTGCATACACTCACCATGTTTGACTAAATTTACATGACAAGGATTCTTATGTTGATGAAAGATTATTGCATGAATTGCAAGACAAGAATGATATGATAAATATGGGCTCCTAAGCATGCATTGAACTCATGAAAAGTTCTTATGATTTATAAGTAAGATGTTAAGCCCTTATACTATATTTCACCCTTCTGTGAATGAATATTGTCTGCATGAAGGGTTCAAGGATGATGTAATGACATAGACCTAGTGTCTAGAAGTGACATCGCAAATGAGAACCCAAGAGTCCCTAAACAAGCCTCAAACTATCCAAATTTACATCATCAATTCAGAAGCGTATGAGAGATAGTAAGCACATAGTTCTAAGGGATGGTAAAGTATGACTCATTCTACAAGGATATCATAGGGATAGGGATTTGCATAGATTCACATAACACATAACACATAAAGAGTAGGAGAGGGTAAGTATGACTTAATCAATGGGGGCAAACTGGGACTTAGGATCTTTCACATTTCCACATCATAACATAAATCCATATAATAATACCCATATCAAATCATAATAACCATACCCAATAGATAACAATAATCATAATACCCAAATAACAACAGATAGCATATATCCATATAAGAGTCTACATGGTATCCAACAATGTCTCTAGTCATAGAATATGAGTGATATCCCTAGCTCATTCTCAAAGTAAATAGCATAAATAGAAGCAACATAATGTAGATAGATGGTGGCTTTTCCTTGGATGATAGGACTCACCACAACACTTTCTCAAATCTGATCTAGCCATCAAACTGTGGATGAAGGTAGTCTCTGATTCCTATATGGTCAGATCATGTAGGCAAAAAGTATGCATTAATATATTTGAATATACTAAGTATGAGGGTATACAATACAAATATAACTTATTAAACCTGCATTCAATATTAGATGGCTAGGGTACATATATAGAAGATATATATATATATATATAGATAGATAGATATTTCTTGTGTGATGATGAATTAGCATCAATTGATTGGAGGTGTCAGAGCTATCCCTAAGGGTCATATTCCTTTCTCTTGAAATATATGTCAGCATAGGTATATGTGTATGGTTACCTCACCAAAATGGAAGGCCCGTATGGTGTGATTACAACTTTGATACGATATGTAAGTCATTTCAGATCATTTCAATGCATACTTGGGCTTAAAAGCCAAACATTCTTCATAATCATTCATACTTGATCTCAAAAGTCAAATTATATTTCATATCATATTTTTCATCCATAAGCACAATCCATTTAGAATATAAATATAGTGTAAACACCCAATGTTGCTCCAAGAGCCATATCATAGACATTTATCTGATCACATTCTTGTCATAACTGTATATGTTAGCTTAACTAATGAATAATTTTCAAAAACATATGTGGGCTTAACCCACCGAATCATTTTCATCAAAATCCAATAATCATCCATGTATATGCGGTGAATGATATGAGAATAACAATGGACAATAAAGATTTAATCTTAAATCAATAATTCAATATGAAATTCAAGTAAATCCATAAGTAAAATTCAAATCATAATTCAGATTACCCATGCTTAGATCAAACTTTAAAGGGATAATGCACGTTCAAATCTTCATAATATTCATGCAATTCAACATATTAGAGCTTAAATCACTTTTAAATCAATAATAAAGCATAGGTCATATCTCAATTGAATCAAATAAACAATAATATTAAAAACTCATATTTAAAGTAAGATCAATTTCATGAAAATAAAGTAAAAGAGTTTGAGGTCGTCATCGTTGAAAGGAACTATGGATCAATCCTACATACCTTAGCTAACCAAGAAGAAATAGGAAGAAATTTGATGAAGAAGAAGATCCTTCCTTATGCTCCAAGGTAATCTCCAACCTACTTGAGGGGAGTTCTTAGATGAGAGAGTTTGAATAATTATAAGTGTTGAATTGAAGTTGAATGAGAGAAGAAGAGTATAGGTCTTTTCAGGGGTTTAGGATGGGTTAGGAAGTCATAAATGTCCCTTAGAAATAGCCAAAATTCTGTGAAAGCCATTGATGAAACGAGCTTCAAAATATTTCCAGGTGTCCCACAAGAAAGCTCTATGGTATGTGTAAAGAACCAGGATCGTGGACAACTCCTATGGAGATTTCCTTAGCCAAAATAGAGGGAAAACAACATGGGTGGGCTTTATGAAAACGGGCATAACTTCTTGATCCAAACTCATAACTAGGTGAAACCAGATATGTTGGAAAGATAATTCAAAGAGCTTCAACATTGTAAGTTTTAGGCCACCTAATTATTTTTGTGTAAGAATATATGACCATTTAAAGGTAACACTTCTTCTAATTCATATGAAAAACTTAGCCAATGGAATGCATTTGAACTTGGGATGATGTAGGAGACCCATGATGACCCTAAACCAAATAAATAAGCTTAGATTTAAGGGTTGAAAGTGAATTTATGTTGAGCTTGAAGGTTCCACAAGAACCCTCTGATTACAGCTCAAAAAGAAAATTCAAAAATCATTTTAGCGAGTGAATGAGAAGCTAAGTGTTAGAATAAGAATGAATAGTAATGAATACGAATGAATATTAATGAAGGAGTATAAATTGATTTAAAGGTGTCATATAGGGGTCATACAGACCATGTAGGGGTCGTATGATCTGTTTGGCCTCCCATGGTGCTTCACTTAGCCAAAATCTTCACTGACGAAGTTCTAAGATGATGATTGAATACTTGGAAAAATTTCACACCAATGCCCATACGAAGGGCCATATGGCTCATGAAGAGTTATACAAATTGTATAAGGTTCATGTGGTGTGTACCTTGGTCTTAAAATACAACATGAGGCCAACACTCTACACACAAGGCCAAGGGCCACTTTAAGGCTCCTCCACATGTCCAGTAATGAGTCATACCGCCCGTGGAGGTCTCCATAAGGTATCACCTTGGTCAACTTTTTCGAACCAAATCCCAAGACCCATAAGGCCATAAAAAGTCTGGGTCATTACATATAATAAGTGTTTTACCCTTATGTACCAACAAATTCTCACTAGAAGGAGTCAAGTATATTACATGTCCTACCCTCATATGTAAAGCAATGCCTGCTAGAAGGAGTCATTTTTATGAAATGTTTTACCCTCTAATTTAAGGTATATGATCACTTGTAGGGGTCAAGTAAATGAATGAGCTACTGTTTAAATGATATCATGTTTTCATGAGTCATTCAAGTTATGATTACACCTATGATTATGTCAAGTATTCCATGGCACTAGACTTAGCACTGAAAAAGACATAAGGTGGGGGCTCAACCCAAGGTATCTTTATATAAAGTCTTGGTCTCATAACTATGTGCTACCATAGGTTCATACTATTTTCCTTAAAAAGGGCTTTTACTAGTAGATCGAACTGGGTTAACTTACCTATTATATGGGGGTCAAGTTTAGTTTATCTTGGCAAGTATACCACTCCCTTTCTGGTGTGGAGGCAAACATTAGAATTCCATGTAGTAACTTACTTGGTCTTATATGTCGATTGAGGTCTCTTACCACATGTGTGTGATAAGCTATGCATGTTTGATCACCTTTATTCATGTTTGCCTAAAATATTGATTTCTCATATCATATTGAGCTTATGTCTATTTATAATGATTATACATCTTGATTATTATAGTTCATATTCCTTGTTTGCATTGTATCTCGCATACCTAGTACATTTCAAGTACTAATGCATACTTCTTTGCCTATATGATCTAACCATGTAAAGACTGAATCTCCTATTCATCCTTCTCCTCCACGTGGCTAGTCGGATCTTTGAAGACTACTATTGGTGAGTCCTCCACTTCGGGGACAATATCCACTTTACTTTCATGCTTTTATTAAGACTTGTCTATTTTGGATATCTATCTTTTAAGGGTGAGCCCGGAGTTGTCTTGACCCCCGTGCCATTCATATTAGAGGTGTTGTTGGATATGAATATTTATGTATTGGGCTGGAATCCTATTATGTTTATGTGATTAAGAAAGACTTCCCTCAGTCACTTTATCACCTTCTGTGCTTGGTTTATGTTGAAGATGTGATGAAAGTCCCAAGTCCCTATAATATACCTATAGCATGAGTCATACTTACTTGCCCCTTAGGCTTTATTTGCTATGTGATTCATTCAAATCCTCTTCTATTTAATATCCCATAGCGTATATCCAAAGTCCTGATTCCTTTAGAATTATTTATTGCTTGCTTGTTAATTTATGCTTCTGCAACCAAGAATGTGCAACTGATATGCTAAGAGGCTTGTTTAGGTTTCCTTGGGGATTTTCAATCACCATATCACATCTAAGTCCTAGGCTTAGATTGTGACAAGCTTAATATTAGAACACTAGGTTTGCAATCTTTCTCAAAAATCCAACACAACCGGTTAAGTAGGGTCTTGTTCACGCGCCACAACTATGAATAGGAGGTTATGAGGCATTTTAAAATATAGTTCACTTATTCATAATCTATGTCATGCTTTAGATTTAAATCAAGGTTTTCTTTCCTTAATGGGTATTCTTTTCCTCTTTTAGATGATGCCACCATTGAGAATGGCACTAAGAGCTCCCACGCTTGAAGGGGATCTGACCCCTCTAGTTCCTCAAGCTCCCCATGAAGAAGGGGTCGCACATGTCAAATGCAGAAATATCATTTCCATGTTCTCACAAGCTGTGACCAACAAAATGAACCAAGGATCTAAAGCTCCTTATGCCCCCAACCCAGCTTCAAGAGTAAGGGATTTTATGAGGATAAACCTTCCAAAGTTTTATAGAACCAAAACGGAAGAGAACCCCTAAGAATTCATTAATGAGATGCATAAAGTTCTTGATATTATGGGGGTCATTTTGAAAAATAAGGTAGCACTTGCGTCCTACCAACTCATGGGCCTTTCTCTAATTTGATTTACTCAATAGAAGCTAGAGAGGGAGAATAATTATCCCATCCCATGGGAGGAGTTTAAGGCTGCCTTCCTCAATTATTTCTTCCCTATTGAATTAAGAGAGACAAAGATGATAGAGTTCATAATCTTAAAGAAGGCTCCATGAGTGTGAGGGAGTATTTCCTTAAATTCAACAAGCTCTCAGAATATGTTCCTTACTTGATTGTCGACTCTAGGGTAAGGATGAGCAAGTTTATGTTTGGGGTATCTGACTTGGTGAACAAGGAATGCCACATTGCTATGCTTGTGGGTGATATAGACTTATATTAGGTCATGACTTATTCTGAGCAACTTCAAGGGGAGAGACTTAGGAAGAGAAGGAGTAGGGAGTCCAAGAGGTCTCAGTATGATGGTGGTTTTCAAGGTGCTAAGGGAAGCTGATTCCAATAAGGTCATAAATTCTAAGGCGAAGGATACTCCAATTCTCAAAACCAAATATTTACTAATGATATGGTGCCTAACCCCAAGGCTTAAGGTGGAAATGGTGGAATGACTCTTCCAAGGTGCCCAAAATGTGGAAGAATCATGGTGGCAAATGCTTGAGCGAATCAAATGCATGTTATGGGCATGGCAAAGTAGGCCACAAGATTATTGATTATGCTATGTTCAAATCAAGGGTAAAAATATGTAACAACCCCAAAAGGTGCCCAAAAATGTACCTCAGAAGTGTACAAAATCATAATATCATATATCTCAAAATCCCTGCACAATATCAAGAATCTAACTTCATATTATTGTTCAGGGGGTAATTTTGAGTGGAAAATGGGTCTAACCCTGATTTAAGAGCAAATGATTAACAATTTTTATTTTCCAAAAATGTAATTTCTAGTGGAGTTTATGCACCCTTTCTGCAATGCGCACCAGTATTAAAACTGGTGCAAATTCTTGACTTTGGTCCAAGACTTTTAAGTCTTACGCCTAAGTGTTCTCAAACATGAAAATACCTATATTTAGCTGTTTTTAACCCTCATATAATTTTAAATATTTTCCAATACTAATTCAAACACTTATCCAAATATTTTACTCCTAAACTCAAGTCTCAAAACCCTTTCCGGATACTAAGGATTTGCACTCAAGCTTCAAGTCTCTATCTCCAATCTTCATCAAGTTCAACTCCAAAGCTAAGATATGTGGGTTTCTTTCATAGTTTCCTTTTATCCATGACACCCAAGCTTCCACTTACTCTAATTTTCATGATTTAAAGTTGATTTACAAATGGGTCTTTATTATTATAAAACTCACTGCACAGTATGTTAGTGTTTTTAAAATTGTGACTGTTTTCTATGTTTTGAGTTATGAAACAAAGATTTATTGTAAGATTTGATGAAGGATTTTCATGTATATTGCTTGAGGGTGTTACCAAGTATCTATTAAAGGTTTTAGATTGAATTTCCTAAAATGATTTAACTCTTGAATTGCATGATTTTACACTAGAACTACACACCCTCTAAGCGTTTGATAAAATGTACGGTTATGGCTTCTTGAGGAATTGAAGGACAACGCATGTCTTATGAGTTAAATGATTATATGATGATGAAATGAATGCATGTATATGGTAATATCTATATAGTATTTGAATGTGAGCATGCCCTACCTGGGGGTTGTGCACCGGGTAACATTGTTGGGGATTTGTATCCATCAACCTATTGGGGGGTTTGTACTGTAACACCATGGGTGGTAGGGTGCGACGATCCAACAACCTTGTTGGGGGTTTGTATCCAATAACCTATCAGGGGATTTGTACTCCGACACCACGGGTGGTAGGGTGCAATGATCCACCAACCTATTGACAGGGTTTGTACCTCAATCACCAAGGCTGGTAGGGTATGATGATCCACTGATAGTTTAATGGTGTCTTCTTGAACGTGTGTTATATCTTATGTAATCATGTTTTACTTAAGCATTAATCATATATGTCATATTGTTGTTATGCTAGCTATTGTCTATCTCTATGCATTTTGACTATGCTTATCTCATGTTGCATTATATCCTACATACTAAGTACATTTAAACATACTAATGCATACTCTATGCCTAAATGATATCACCATGTAGGAACCAGAGCACCGCTTGATCCTCCTCCTCCTCCATGTGGCTAGTTCGGTTATGCTATAAACTTGTTGGTGAGTCATCTATTTTGGGGATATTGCTTATGATATCTTGCTATGTATTAAGACTATCTTTCTTTTGGTTATGTATTAACTCTGAGAGTAAGCCTAGTTATTTGTCTTGGACCCTGTTCTTATATATGTAATAGAGGTGTTGTTGGATAGGTAATGTATTTATGCCATAAGTCTTGACTCTCTTGTTCCTTGATGTTATGACATAAAAGTTTACCCTTAGTCCTATTTTCCTTATTATACATATCTCTTTATCTCATATTTTATTGCTTTCTCAACCAAATATGCGTAATGATATGCTACAAGGCTTGTTTGGGATTCCTTTAAGTTCTCTATTCACCGGTCACGTCTAGGCCCTAGGCTTGTATTGTGACAAAGATTGCACCAAAGCACTAGGTTGTTAGATCCTCGGAGTCCAACACACTACGTTGATTAGAGTCCTATCTATGGTTGTGTTGTGCACCACAACTATAAGTAGGAGGCTATGAGATATTTTAGGAAATGTTTCCCTTCTTCATGTTCTAATTCATGATATAGAGTTGAAGTAAGATTTTCTCTCCTAACTTTTGTTCTATGCTATGGTAGATCATAACTAATACGAGGGGAGGATGAGCCTGCAAGCCTGAGGAGCACCCGACCAATGGAGAGCTTAGGGATTCTCTCACCTTACTTACACAAGTGGTGGCTAATCAAGCCAATCAATGGGCTCAAGCCCCTCATGCTCCTACATCGGCCTCTCAGTTGAGAGGCTTCATGATAATGAATCCCCTAGAATTCTGTCGGTCAAGGGTGAGTGAGGATCCTGAAGAATTCATTAACGAAGTTTACAAGATTTTGTGTATCATAGGTGTGAGGTCGGAGGATAAAGTGGAGTTGGCAACCTACCAACTCAAAGGGATAGCACAAATATGGTACACCCAATGGAAAGAAGAGAAGGGAGTCAACTTTGTGATACTTTGTGAGGAGTTCAAGTTGGCCTTCCTTAACTAGTTCTTCCCCTTTGAACTTACGAAAGCTAAGTTGGTGAAATTTATGAATTTGAGACAAGGGTCCATGAGTATGAGGGAGTATGCAGTCAAGTTCAACCAACTTTTGAAATATGCTCCACATTTGGTGGCCACCTAACGATCTAGTATGAACAAATTTGTGATGGGTATGTTCGACTTGGTTAGTGAGTAGTGTCGGTCCTCCATGTTAATTAGTAACATGGACTTTTCATATTTGATGACCTAAGCTGAGTAAATGGAAGGGGAGGAATTAAGGAAGAGGAGAGGTCATGAGGCCAAGAGGGCCCGTTTTGATGGTGAGTTTCAAAAGGGTGGCCGAGTCCACCAAAGCCAAGAGTCCTCTCATGCTTCAAATAGGGGATTTACCAATGACTTCCCAAGTCCCCAAGGTGTTGGTGTTGTGGTTTCTAATAAGGTGCGTCAAAGGTGTGGTAATGGTCATAAGGGCCCATGCTTCAGAAATACTAATGCATGCTTTGGTTGTGGAGATATGGGTCACAAAAAGGTAGATTGTCCTCGAAATCACAATAAAGTCAAAGAGGTTCATCCACAAGGTGCTAATGCGGTTCCTTTAGGGAAAGGTGGTCGACAAGATAGTTCTTTAAGGCATAATTGGTTTTATGCTTTTCATAGGACGCAAAGGTGTTGATGAGGTCCCCGATGTCATTACTAGTATGTTGAAAATCTTTGACTTTGATGTGTATCCATTGATTGATCCAGATGCCACTCTTTCTTTTGTTACCTGCTTTGTTATAAAAGTTTCATGTTGACCCCAAGTTGTTGCATGAGTCATATGAGGTGTCTACTCCTATTGGTGCATCTATTATTGCTAGAAAAATTTATAAAAGTTGTCCTATTTGCATCTTGCATAAAATATTGCACTGTGATCTTGTTTATGTCTTCCCAAATGACCTTCCTGGTGTTCCTCCTAAAAGGGAAATAGACTTTGGCACAGATCTCCTCCCTGGCGGAGTTGAAAGAGTTGAAAGAGCGATTGAGGGACTTATTAGAGAAGGAGTTCATTAGGCCTAGCCAATCACCTTGGGGTGCACCGGTATTGTTTCTGAAAAAGAAGGATAGTTTCCTTAGGATGTGTATTAAGTACCAACAACTCAATAGGGTCACTGTCAAGAATAGATATCCTCTTTTGAGAATTGATGATTTGTTTGACCAATTGCAAGGGGCTAGTCACTTCTCTACGATTCATCTTTGGTCTAGGTATCATTAAGTGAAGGTGAGGGAGTGTGATATTCCAGAGACGACCCTCTAGACTAGATATGGGAATTATGAATTTATGGTGATGTCTTTTGGGTTGACCAACACACCATCCATCTTTATAGACCTAATAAATAGGGTAATTAAACCCTACCTTGATTCCTTTATTGTGGTCTTCATTGATGATATTTTGATCTATTCTCATGGTGAGAAGGAGCATAGGGCTCATTTGAGGATTGTGTTGCAACGATTAAGGGAGGAGAAACTGTATGCTAAATATGAAAAGTGTGAATTTTGGTTGAGGGAGGTTGCCTTCTTAGGACATGTAGTATCGGGGGATAGTATTAACGTGGATCCTAAGAAGACTGATGTTATTAAAAAATGACCTAGACCATTGACCGCATTAAACATTAGGAATTTCTTGGGCTTAGTGGATTATTATCGAAGATTTGTAAATCGGTTCTCTTTTATTGCTTCCCCTTTGATAAAATTGATTCAAAAGAAGGTTAAGTTTGTGTGGACCGATGAGTGTGAGAGGAGCTTCCAAACCTTGAAAGACAAGCTTGTGACTGCCCCTATATTGTCTCTATCGTATGGGTTTAAGGGATTTATTGTGTATTGTGATACTTCCCGGGTTGGTTTGGATTGTGTGTTAATGAAAAATGGTAAGGTCATAAACTATTCTTCTAGATAACTCAAAGTACATGAAAAGAACTATCCTGCTCATGATCTTGAATTGGCCGCCATAGTATTTGCTTTTGAAAATTTGGCGACATTATTTGTATGGGATACATGTTGACGTGTTCACTGATCATAAGAGCCTCTAATATGTATTCACTCAAAAAGAAGGTGGCCAGAACTTCTTAAGGACTATGATATGAGTGTGCATTACCATCCCAGTAACGCAAAGGTAGTGGCGGATGCCTTGATTAAAGTGTCTATGGGTAGCCTAGATTATGTTGATGGTGGTGATAAAGAGGTGGATAAGGAGGTGCAATAGTTGGCTAGGTTTAGGGTTAGGTTGGAAGAAGTTGGTAATAGTGGTATGGTTATTGTTGATGGTTCTAAGTCTTCCTTGGTTGATGAGGTGATAGCAAAACAAGATCTTGATCCCTCCTTATTAGAATTGAAGGCCTTGGTGAAAGAAGGCAAGGTGGAGGTTTTCTCTGAAGGGGTAGATAGTGACCTTAGGTACCAAGCTAGGTTATCTATACAGTGTGTTGATGGCTTGATAAATAGATCCTTGATGATGCCCATAAGTCTTCTTATTCTATCCACCTCGGTGCCACCAAAATATATAAAAATTTAAGGGATGTGTATTGGTGGGGAGGCATGGGGAAAGACATTGCAACTTCATTTATGATTTTCATAGTTTTCAACAAGTTAAGTCGAACATCTAAGGATGGGTGGCCTAACATAAGACATTTGTATTCCTACTTTGAAGTGGGAGGTGATTAATATGGCTTTTGTGGTTGGGTTACCCAAGACTAGAAAGGGTTTTGATTCCATTTGGGTTGTGGTTGATAGGATGACAAAATTGGCTCACTTTCTACTGGTTAAGACCACATATGGAGCTGAAGATTATACTAGGTTGTACATTCATGACTTAGTAAGGTTGCATAGGATTCATTTCTCCATCATATTGGATCATGGGGCATAATTCACTTCACACTTTTGGAGGTTCTTTCAAAGGGGTCTTAGTACAAGAGTTAAACTTAATACGACCTTCCACGCTCAAGCGGATGACCAAGCCGAAAGAACCATCCAAACCCTTGAGGATATGCTTAGAATATGTGTGTTGGATCTTAAAGGTAGTTGGGATAATAATCTTTCATTGATTGAGTTTGCCACAAGAATTGCTATCATTCTAGCATCGGTATGGATCCTTTTGAGACTCTCTATGGTAGACATTGTAGATCACCATTGGGGTGGTTTAAGGTTGCTGAGGTTTACTTGTTATGACTATATATTGTTATAGATGCCTTGAGAATGTTAGGATGATTAAAGAAATATTAAAGACGGCCCAAAGTCACCAAAAGTCCTATGCCGATGTTAGTAGAAGGGATCTTGAATTCAAAGTTGGTGATTATGTCTATTTGAAGGTAGCACCCATGAAGGGTGTGGTCTACCATGGTAAGAATATCAAGTTGAGCCCAATATATGTGGGTCCTTATAGGGTAATGAGGAGAATTGGCAAGGTAGCTTATGAGTTGGAATTGACTAGTGAGATGGATTTGGTTTATCCGGTGTTTCTATGTTGAGGAAATGTGTGGGTGATCCGGATGCTATTGTGCCTCTTGATGTCGTGGGTATGGTTAAAATAATTTGTCATATGAAGAGGTTCCAGTTTAGATTTTGGATACGCAAGTGAAGAGGTTGAGAAACAAAGAGGTGGCTTCCGTTAAAGTCCTTTAAAATAATCAACAAGTTGAGAGTGCTACTTGGGAGGTCGAAGTGGACATGCAATAGTGATATCCTTACATTTCCCCTTCCACTCAAGCATAAGGTATTGATCTAAGTCCTTTATATGATCTCAAGTCTTAAGTTCAGCCCTCATGTCATTGCATATGTTCATGTTTAAATTGACAAGTCCATGATGATTTTACACTTATGATGAGATTTTTAAAATAATGTTGAAGTGCATTGTTGCATCTCTATGTAGGCTAAAATTATCATATTTGTGTCTCTTATTTAGTCTCTTTGATATTCGGGGATGAATGTTCCCAAGGGGAGAGATTGTAATGACCCCCAAAAGTGCCCAAAAATATGCCTCAGAAGTGTCTGGAATCGCAATTACTATATATCTCAAAATCCATGCATGATATCAAAAATTCGATTTTATATTCTTATTCTCAGGGTCATTTTAAGAGGAAAATGGGTCTAATTCTGATTTAAGAGAAAACGATTAGCAATTTTAATTTTTCAAAAATGTTATTTCCAGTGGGGTTTATGCGGTCCATGACGTGAACCAATGTTAAATCTAGTGCAGATTTTTGACTTCGGTCCAAGACTTTGAATTCTTGGGCCTAAGTGTTCCCAAATGTGAAAAAAACTATACTTAACCATTTTTCACCCTCATATCATTATAAACATTCCCCAATACTCATTCAAAATATTTAGCCAAATATTTTATTCCTAAACTCAAGTCTCAAAATCCCTTCCAGGTACCAAGGATTTGCACTCAAGCTTTAAGTCTCCATCTCCAATCTTCATCAAGTTCATCTCCAAAGCAAAGGTATGTGGGTTTCTTTCATGGGTTCCTTTCACCTATTATACCCAAGCTTCCCTTTACTCTAATTTATATGATTTATAGTTGATTTACAAATGTGTCTTTATTATTATAAAAATCACTGTGCACTATGTTGGAGCTTATGAAATTGTGACTATTTTGCAATATTTTGAGATATGAAACCAAGGTCTATTGTAAGATTTGATTAAGGGTTTTGATGTATATTACTTGAGGGTGTTACCAAGTATCTATTGAAGGTTTTACATTGAATTTCCTAGCATGATTTTACTCTTGAATTACATTATTTTACACTAGCACTACACACCCTCTAAGTGTTTGATAAAATGTATGGTTATGGCTTCTTGAGGAATTGAAGGTCCAATGCATGTCTTATGAGTTGAATGCATGTATATGGTAATCTCTATATAATTTTGGAATGTGACCATAACCTACCCGGGGGTTGTGCACCAAGTAACCTTATTGTGGGTTTGTCCCCATCAACCTATCGGGGGGTTTGTTGTAACGACCCAAAAAGTGCCCGAAAACGTGCGTCAAAAGTTCTTGGAAACTTGTTTTACATATATCTAAAAGTCTGTTTGTTATTTCAAAAATCCAACTTCATATTCTTGTTTAGGGGGTCCAAATTAGGGGGACAAGAGTCTAACTCTGATTTTAAAGAAAAGGAATCGATTTATGAAGTTTGCACTTGGTGTAATTTCCAGTTAGGGTCCGCGACATCTTCGTGATGCAGAGAGGTGTAAATTCTGCACTAGTTTTCTTATCCCATCCAGATTCATCTAAGCGTTGGTCCCTAGGTTTTCCCAAGCGTGTTATTACCTATACTTAGTCTTGTTTCTCCCTAACATCACCTTAAAGATTCTCTAATACTCCTCAAGACACAAAAACAAATATTTGCTCCTAAATTCAAGTCCTTAGCCCAAGACCAATCTTAAGAATTTCATCAAGGATCTCACTCAAGCTTCAAGTGTCTATTTCTAATCTTCTTCAAGGGTTCTCCAAAGTTAAGGTATGTGATGTTAAACCATTGGGTTCTTTCACCCATGGTGCCTAAAACCTCTTTTTACTAATATTTCATGATTTAAAGTGGATTTTACATGTGGGTCTTGTATATTGAGAAATTTACTGCAGAGTGATTTATGCTCTAGAAAGTATGGTTGTTTTATCATGTTTTGAGCTCTAGATGTTGGATCTAATGTTGGATTTGATGAGGGTTTTTGATATGAATATCTGGGGGGTGTTACAAGGTATTGATTGATGGTTTTACAACATATTTTCTTTCATGATTTCATTTCTAAATTTCATGGTATTTTACCCCATTAAACCCCACCCCCCTAAGTGGTTGATAAAATGTTCGACTAGGGTTTCTTATAGAAATGAAGGTCCAAATCATGAGATATGATATGATTGATGTTATGATGATGAAAAAGATTATATTCATGATGAATTCTATATAAAGTATTGCATTAGACCATGCCCAATCCAGGGGGTCTAAGAACCTAGATAAGTGAGATGGGGGTTCATATTCATTAACCGACAGAAGGGTTAGTACTTCTCCACCTAGTTATGGGGCAACATCATCACTGACCAAGATGGGGGTTAGTACTCATCAACCAAGGTAAGGGTTAGTATTTCTTTGCCTAGCTGATGGGGCGCCATTATCACTAATCGAGGGAAGGGTTAGTACTTCTCCACCTAGGTGATGGGGTGGCATTATCACTAATCGAGGGAAGGGTTAGTACTTCTCCACTTAGGTGAAGGGAGGCATTATCCCCAACTGATATAAGGGTTAGTACCTCTCCACCTAGGTGATGGGGCGACATTATCACCAACTAAGTTAAGGGTTAGTACTTCTCCAGCTAAGTGATAGGCGGCATCATCACTAACCTCAAGGGGTTTATACCTTGGAAATCTTGCTTCGTCTATTTTTCACATATGATACCTTATATGAGCATGAGTTATTTAAACATGATTTACTCTAGTATTGTTCATACATGGCATCTTGCTATAATATGTCAATTGCCTATTGCTATGCATTTTGATCATGATGTCTATTTCTTGCTGCATTGCATCCCACATACTTAGTACATTCAAACTTACAAAAGAACACTCTTGTCTACATGATATCACCATGTAGGAACTGGTTCCTAAGTTGATCCTCCTCCCCCTTCACATGGCTAACTCGGTGCTACTCAAGCTAGTTGGTGAGTCCTCTATTTTGAGTCTATGTTCTATTATATTATATTGAGATACTTTACTTTGTATTTGTTTTACCTATGAGGGTGAGCCCGATTACCTTATCTTGGCCCCCGTTCTTATCTATATATTTAGAGGTGTTTGTTGGACAAGTTATGTATCTATGATTTGAGCTTAGACTCTTTTATCTCTTGATGGTGATGTTTTGGAAGCTATCCCTTAGTGCTTTACCCCTTATGCTTAATTTATTCCTTTTTATATGATTCTGTGACCAATGATTTGTAATGACAAGTTAAAAGGATTGATTGGAGACCCTTCGGGCTCCCTATTCGCTGTGTCATGTCTAGTCCCTATTTTGAGTCATGACAAACTTGGTATCAGAGCACTAGGTTGTTAGATCCTTATAATACAACACACCACATCAATTTGAGTCTTAATCATGGTTGTGTTGTCCACCAAAACTATGAGTAGAAGGTTATGATGTGTTCTAAGAAATGTTTCACTTTTTCATGATCTATGTCGTGTGATAGAGTTAGATCTCCTAGGTCTTATTGCTAAACCCTAACCAGTACATTTCAGGATATGTCTCAAGCTACTTAAGATAGTGATATAATGAATACGAAGGTTTGATATGCTCTAAGGTAATGGCTAAAGCGATGACAGCATTAGCAGCTTGACTCAACCATCAAGTGGTTGCTCCCCAGACTTCTAGTGATGAGAGGGGAGGTAGTGAGGCCAAGAGAGCCCGTAATGTGGGTAAGTTCCAATGTCCCAAGGGTATAATTGATGTTATGTGTCCAACATGTGATAAGGTTCATAGAGGCCCATGATTGAAGGATAGCAACACTTATTTTGATTTTGGGGAAGTGGGCCATAAGAGGAAGGATTGCCCCCGTAGTCAGGATATGAGTAAAGGAGGATATGGTGGGATGACTATTCCCAAGTGTCAAAGGTATGGGAAGTATCATGATGGCCCATGCTTGAGGAAAACCAATGCTTATTATGGGTGTAGTAAAATGGGTCACAATCTAAAAGATTGTCTGTATGTTCGAAGGAAGTGTAAGGGTGGCCGACCTTTAGATCCACGTGGTTGTGTTGATCAAGTGAATCAAGGAGGGGATGAGGAGCCCTATGCTACTACCGGTAAGTTGAAGTTTTATTGTCTTTGTTATGCATGTATTGCTAGGCCATTATTTCTTCTCTATCCTTTTTGGTTGCTAGTGGGGCTTCTTGTGTGTCTAAGTTGTTGTGTGGGCCTTTGGTATCCATTGTTTTATTGGGTGTATTGTTGCTAGAAGGTTTATAGGTGTTGATTCGGGTTTTTATTATATTGGGTCTTGCTTTGTGGTTTGTTGGAGTTGGTATGGTGGATTTGGACGTCATTATAGGTATGGAATGGTTGCATGCATATTTTGTCTTCATTGATATTAGAACCCATAAAGGTAGCCCAAATTCCCTTATGAGCCCGTCTTTGAGTGGGAGGTTGTTGAATATTAGCAAGGGAGGTAGGTGATATGCTGTCAAAATACAACACATTTGATACCTAAAATAAGGGAATTTGTGAGTTCTTAAAGTGACTGTTTATAGTTTTTATGTGAGTTTGTGTTGATATTGCAGAAAAGTTAGGTTGGCATGATTTGGAAGAAAAGTTGAAAATTTTGCTGAAGCATAGGCCACAAGTCATCCTACGAGTCGCAGCCCAAGCTATGAGTCATAGGACGTGTTGTAGCAGGAAATAGAGACCAAAAGTTTATAAATACGAGGTCACCCTACGAGTAATATTTCATACGACAACTCATATAGTTGCGATCATAGCAATAATCAGAGAGCCAAAATGTTTGACCAAGAAGCTGAAGACCAAGGCTACGAAAATAGCTTACGAGTCATAGTCCAAGATATTACTCATACCATTAGGTCATACCAGCGAGGTCCAAAATGCCAAGACCCTGACACGAGACCCTAACTATGACTCATAGGTCGCCTTATGAGTTATATTTGAGAGACGTCCCAAATGCCAACTGTCTTTTCTATATTAGTTTTAGCGTTATAACTTGTACACTATAAATATGTTAGACCCCATAATTATTTCAATCCAAGTAAATCATTCAATTGGAAAAGTTATGACGAACATGGCGTAATTTAAATTAAGTAAGTTCACAGTGCTTAAATGATAATTGGAGTGTATATTTTAAGTTGGAGTCGGGAGTCCTCAATTGGATTAAAATAGAAAGTTTGGGGACCTACTTGAATAATGGGCTAACTAGGAGCCCTTAGGGTGCAATTTTAATAAGTTTGATCTCTATAAATACCCCTCTTTGGTTCAAAAACAAGAAGAAAAAA
>JAOTQJ010137883.1:10734-40734 GCA_025642045.1 Solanum sejunctum | reverse complement strand
AGAAAAACAGAGGAAACTCTGTCGAAATTTTGTGAAATCCCTTAGCTATCGTAAATGGAGATTCAGTATAAGTGTATATCTGTGTGCCCTATCGGCACCATTCACGGCCCCTGGTTTGGGTCGTGACAGTGTTCATGGCCTGTCATGCCACTATCTAAACTGCTGAGTTAAGGCTTCATAGTCTATGAGTATAGATTATAGAGTTGAATCGTCTAAACTTATTTCTATACTAAATAAACTATGATATATCTTAAATATGAATTCTTATATTCATTTGAGGTTCCTTCTTATTGAGTATTGTTCTCCGTTGTTATGTGTGATATGATGATAAGGCCAAGTGGTCTGCTCTAGGGCTAGCAATAGTCTCTAATTACCAGCGATACTAAGGGTACCCTCCTGGGGTGTGACACAGTAGTTGATTCATTTGTGCCATGCATGAACACCACAAATTTTGGTCAATCACGCAACTTGAGCTATATGGATCCATTAGCTAATTCATAACCCTATGATGGCAACATAGTTATAGGATAATGGCTATCTACTATGGTCCTCTCGGTGTTAGGTCATAATTCAAAGGAATTTTTCTAATCATGCTTGTTATCATAATAGGCAAAGTATCATATTATAAACACAGTTTTTAGAGTAGATCATCAAAATGAAAGCTTCTTAACATCAATATAGGGCTTCATAACTTTCATATCAATTGCATGTCTCATATCATGCATAATATCCCTTTCAAAATTCATATCATTTATAATGTCACATAGCTTGCAATAAGGCCTTCATAATCATATTATATTAGCTCCTAATCTAATAAAAACATGGTGGGTATGAATACATGCTCAAACCAAACAAAAATCAACATCTTTGGACATTAGGAAAATAATGCAATCCCCTTTCAAATTATGCAAAATGACCCACCATACCATAGTAAAGTATTGTTAGGGCATCATTAAACCCTCTTCTTAAATCACATATTTCCATGACTTACAATTTCATAATAGTATATAAAGATAAAATAGCATAATACACATCATAGTATCATCATAAGTTTCTTCATTATCATTTCATGCCAAAGAGGTTATAGAGTCTTCATAAATACCCATAACTTGAAATGGATTTAGAGGAAGAATGGTTGAGCTTGTGGGAAGAAGGTTCCCACAATTAAGCCCAACTATCTTAGTGATCTAAATGAGAAAAATATAATTTGTTGATAAGAAACTGAAACCCTTGTATGGCCTTCTTGCTTGAGCTCTTTGAGGAGGCTTGGAAGAGTTTTGGGACTTAGAATATTTTTGAATGAGAGAGAATAAGTAGATTAGCGTGGTTTATGGTGATAATGGGTCCTTTGAGGGGTAAAATGAAAAAGTTAATGCTTAAACAAATAATAAATGTCAAAATTTCTCCTTTTAAATATATGGCCGAACAGGACCATGAGACCCCATTACTTTACAAGTCGTAGTCCGGTTTAGGAGCCCTAGAAAAGATTTTGTTTGATGACTCATTTGAACCTTCAGAAACTATTCTTCGATCATTAAATCCATGACATAATTTATGGCTCATAAGTCTTTCTACATGTTATTTCATAAGTCATAAATCGAGTCACAGAATATCCAAAATTTGACCAAGTGTTCCCCAGGTTCAACAAACTAACTTACGGGTCATACAAAAATTTATAACTCGTAAGATCATTCATAGAAGTTGACAGATAGAAATTTTTAGAACTTATTTTCTTGTATTTTTATACTTCTCACAAGTGGAATTTTACAAAGGTAAACAATACCCTAACTTTACAGCATTGCCTTTTAGCTAATTTTTATATGATGTCCTTACCTTATAGCATTGCCTATTCAATAATTGCTTATAGTATCCTTACCTTATAGCATTGCCTTTTTGAAAGGTGTTTATAGTATTCTTACCTTATGACATTGCTTTTTTGGTAGGTTTTATATGATATCATATGGTGGCACATAGTTATAGGAAGTAAATCTTTATGTAAGGACCCTTTGGGATAGTCCACCACTCTAAATCCCATTTGGTGCTAAGTCTATTCCCATGGAATATATAACATATTCCAAATCATGGCATGAAAGGTGATTAAGGACATGTACGACAGAGTCATAACTTGGGTAAGAATGGTGGAAGGAGACTCAGAGTACTTCCCTGCTGAGATGGGACTCCATCAAGGATCTGTGTTGAGCCCTTTCCTATTTATCTTGGTAATGGATGAGATGAAGTGATCTATCCAGGAGGAGATTCCATAGTTTATGATGTTTTCGTATGAGATAGTACTGATTGATGAGTCTCAGACTAAAGTTAATGATAGATTGGAGACATGGAGACATGCCTTAGAGTACAAAGAATTCAAATTGAGCAGGACCAAAATAGAATACTTGGAGTGTAAATTCAGTCTGCGAGAGATGAAGCGAACACTGATGTGAGGCTTGCCACTTAACCTTTCCTTAAGAGGTAAAACTTTAAGTATCTGGGGTCTATTATCAAAAGTAGTGGCAATATCAACGATGATGTAATACACCTTATTAGGGCATCATGGACTAAATGGAGTCTTGCATTTGAAATATTGTGTGACAATAAGAGTACCACTTAAACTCCAAGGTAGGTCTTAAAGAATAGTATTTAGAGCATCTCTGTTATATGAGGTGGAGTGTTGGCCACTAAAAATTATCAATGTTCAGTTGGTGCATGTCGCAGAGATGAGGTTGTTGAGATGGATGTGGGGTCACACTAGAAGTAATAAGATTAGAAATGAGACCATTCGAGAGAAGCTAGAGGTGGCCCCTGTGGCTGATAAGATGAGGGAAGTGAGACTGGATAGTTTTGACATGTGTAGAAAAGTAGTATTGATGCTCTTGTTAGAAGGTGCAAGAGGTTGGTTTTTGGAGCTAAACGGAGGGGTAAAGGTAGACTTAAGAAGTATTCGGGGGATGTTATCAACAAGATATGACAAAACTTGCTCTCACCGAGAATATGACCTTAGATAGTGAAATGACCCTTAAAAGTGCCTAAAAATATGCCTCGAAAATGGAATCAATATTTTCATATATCTCAAAATCCATGTATGATATCAAAAATCTGACTTCATATTTGTGATCAGGGCAAAATTAAGTGGGGAATGGGTCTAATCCTAATTTTAGAGCAACCGTAGCAAAATTTGAATTTCCAAAGTTGGCGATTTCCAGTGAGGTTTTGCACCCCTAGTGTGACACAGCCAAGGGGTTGACCTGTGTACTTTGTTGCAAATTTGTTTTAGTTCGGTCCAAGGCCTTGGGGTCTTGGGTCTAATCCTTCCCATGCATACAAACACTTAGCCATATTTCAACTCCATATCATAAAAGACATTCCCCAAAACCTTTTAAAACACTTAGACAAATATTTCACCGAAAAACAAGGGTCCCAAAATTCATTCCGAATTTTAGGGGATCCACTGAAGCTTCAAGTTCTCAATCAAATCTTCTTCAAGGAATTCTCCAAAGTTAAGGTATATGGGTTTCAACCATTAGGTCCTTTCACCCATGGCACCCAAGCTTCTTTTTTTATATAAATTGCATATTTTCAAGTAGACTTATCCATAGGTACTTCTTATTATGAATTTTACTATGAACTATGTTAGGGTTTCATAAAAGTATGATTATTTAAGTATGTTTTGAGCTATGAAACTATGATCTATGTTAAGTTTTAATGTAGGGTTTCAATGTAAATTGTATGAGGGTATTGCCAAGTGTTGATTGTATGGTTTACTCCAAGTTTTCTTATATGATTTTACTCTTGAATTGCATGGTTTTATACTAGCACTACACACCCGCAAAGTGTTTGATAAAATGTCCAGTTAATATTTCTGGAGTTGTTGAAGGCCTAATGCATGACATATGATTTAGGTGACTTTATGATTATAAAAGTAATGTAATTATATGTTGATTTCTTGAAAAGTATCTATAGTGCTGCAGGTTGACCACACCTTGTTGAGGGGGGTGCTTATCTTTAACCACTATAATGGAGGGTACGATGTCCAACAACCAGTAAAGGAGTTAATACCTTGACCACTATGATGAAGGGTGTGATGTCCATCAACCAGTTAAGGGGTTGATACATTGACTACTATGATAGATGGTGTGATGTCCATCAACAAGTTAAGGGGTTGAGACCTTGAGCACTATAATGGAGGGTGTGATGTCCATCTATTAATTGAGGGGTATGTACCTCAATTACCCTCCAAGGGGGTGCTAAGCCTTTGATTCTAAGTTCTATTTGCTTGGTCCTTGGTGGTGGTCTCTTCTTACACATGTAGTATGTTCTCTATAAGCATGTTTTACTTCTAACATTGTTCATACATGCTATGTTGCTAATACACTATCTCTTGCTTATGATTATGCATTTCGATTACGTACCTATCTATTATTTCATTGCATCCTACAAACTTAGCAGATTTAAACGTACTAGTGCACGCTCTATGCGTACATGATGTTACCTTGTAGGAATCAAATCCCCACTTGATCATCTTCCTCCACGTGGCTTGTACTATCTTATCCAAGAAAGTTTGGTGATTCCTCAACTCTGAGGATGATGTCTTTTAATCTACTATTATGCAAAGACTCTCTTTAACTTATTGATGCTTTGACTATGAGGGTGAACCCGGGAAGTTGTCTTGGCTCCCGCTCAATTCTAAGTTTGGAGGTGTTATTGCACAAGTTATATAATGATGTTATGTGTCTTGACTCTCCTCTTATATGTTTTAAGCTAGGAAAGACTCCCTTAGTCCCTTATAATCATTTTTATGCTCTTTGTTTTTGTTCAAATGCTTCTGCGATCAAGGATGTGTAATGATATATGAACAGGCTTATTTTGGTTCCCTTATTTCTTCCCATTATCATGTCACGTCTAGATCCTAGGCCTGGGTCATGATAGATAAAATGGAGTGGAGGTCGAGATTAGAGTAGTAGGCTAATAGGTTGGTAGTGTTAGGTGGATGCCTTGCCTTGGGGTTTAGTAGGGTAGTAGGAATAGTCATGTTTATATTATGTTTGTCATTATTTGTTGTATGTGTGTAAATTTTATCGTATTTACGTATTGTTATGTGCTCTTCATTATTAATCTCCCTTTCTATTACCTTTCCTTTCCTTTTTGTCATATCTATTTTATTCTGCTTATTGGTTTTTTAGACAAGGGTTCCCAGGAAATAACCTCTCTACTTCTAAGAGGAAGTTGTAAGGTCAGCATATATTCTACAATCCCCAGACCCCACATGTAGGATTCCACTGGATATATTGTTATTGTTGTTGTTGTAGGAGTAGATCATAGCTTAAAGGACTTAACGATCTTTCTTAACATTCATAGAGGTTTTTGTGAAATTAAAATATACTTGGTAGCCCATATATCAATCATAACATACTTGACTTGCATAACTTTCCATAAAATATTTTATCAATATCAGAGGCTTTTCATATAGCTTTTTACATGATCCAAGCCTAGGACCTAGACGTGACACGGTAAATAGGAATCCGAAGGGACCCAAACAAGTAACTTAGAGTATCAATCTCACATCCTTGGTCATGGAAGCGGGAATAAGCAAAAACTTGATATTCACAAAAACATAAAGAGTCAAGCTTATAGCATAAGTACATCATAATATGTGAAACAAGCCCAAAACGTTCTCAAAAATATGCCTCGGAAGTGCCAAGAATGTATCCAATCGGAATTTAGAAAATCCAACTTCATATTATTGTTCAAGGGGTCCAAGTTAGCATTACAAGGGTATAACCTCAAATTTGAACCAAAGGAATCAAATTTTGAAATTTTGCATAGTGCAATTTCCAGTGAGCATATGCAACGCGGAGAGGTGTATTTCGTGCTCTTCTTTTCTTACTTTGCCTAGATTTTTCTAAATGTTGGACCTAAGTTTTTCCAAACATATTTTCACTGATACTTAGCCTTATTTCACCCTTATATCACCCAAAAACATTCCCCAATATTTTTCCAAACACTTAGACTCATTCTAAACCTAAATTCAACTCCTAAACTCAAGGCCAATCTCAAGGATTTCTTCAAGGATCTCACCCAAGCTTCAACTCTCCATTAAAATTTTCTTCAAGAACTTCACAAAAACTAAGGTATGTGGTATTGAACAATTAGGTCCTTTCACCCATGGTGGCTCAACCCTCTTTTACTTAATATTGCATGATTTAAAGTTGATTTTACATATTGGTCTTGTATATTGAGAAACTTACTGCATAGTGATTTTAGTTCTTGAAAGTATGGTTGTTTTAGCAAGTTTTGAGCTCCAAATCTTGGATCGAGTGTTGGATTTTATAAGGGGTTTTAATATGAATGTCTTTGGAATATTGCAATGTGTTTATTAAAGATTTTACCACTGATTTTCTTGCATGATTTCATCTCTAAATTGTATGCTCTTTTACCCCCATTACACACCCGCAAGGTGTTTGATAAAATATCGCATTATGGTTTCTTGAGGAAATGAAGGTCCATAGTATGAGATATGATATGAATGATGTTATGATGATAAAATGATCTTATGTACATGATTATTCCAACATAAGGTATTGCATTATAGCTATAATGAATCCTATATAAAGTGTTGCATAGACCACGCCCGATCCAATGGGACACAAGAGCCCGGGTAACATAGAATGAGGGTTAATATTCATCTCCACCAAGGTGATGGGGTGGCAATATCACCAACCTACAAAGGGGTTCATACCTTAGAAATCTATATTTGTCTTATCTTCACATGTTATATTCTATGAGAGTATGATTTACCTAAGTATGTTTTACTTATGCATTGATCATCCAAGACATATTGCTATATCATGCCAATTGCCTATTGTTATGCATGTTGATTATGAAGTTTTTATCTTGTTACATTGCATCCCACATACTTAGTGCATTCAAATGTACTAACGTATTCTCTTTCCTACATGATATCACCATGTAGGAACCAGTGCCCAAGTTGATCATCTTCCTCCATATGGCTAGGCAGTGTTATTCCAAGCTTGCTAGCGAGTCCTCTATTTTAGGGACTTTGGTTTATGTTTTTCCTCTTATATATGTATGATAAATATCTTATGTTCTATTTGACTATGAGGGTGAGCCCGATTACTTTGTCTTGGCCCCTGCTTTATCTATGTATTTAGAGGTGTTTGTTAGACATGTTGTGTATTTATGTATGAGCTTTGACTCATCTATGTTGTTTACGTATTACACTCTCTCTCTCCATTAGTCCTATTTTACCCTTATTCATGATTCTTATGGTGTTTTATATTATTTTCGCGACCAAGGATGTGTAATGATATGCTATGAGGCTTGTTTAAGGTCCCTTTGGGTTCCCCGCTGGTCATATAAGGCTGGGTTTGCTGAGGTTACATGAGGTATATACATGAGTTGGTGAGGTTGCATGGGTTTCCATTATCCATTATATCGGATGGTGGTGCACAATTTACTTCACACTTTTGGAGATCTTTTCAAAGGGATCTTGGAACCAAACTTCACCTTAGTATGGCCTTCAACCCTTAAAACGGATGGCCAAGCTAAGAGTATAACTCAAACACTTGAGCATATTCATAGGGCTTTTGTCTTAAATCTTAAAGGTAGTTGGGATTACCATCTTCAATTGATTGAGTTTGCCTACAACAATAGCTATCACTCTAGAATCAGTATCGCTCCTTCTGAAGCTCTTTATAGGAGACATTATAGATTATCTTTATATTGGTTTGAGGTTAGAGAGGTGGGATTTTTGGAGATGTATATAGTTATGGATGCTCTTAAGAAGGTTAAGATGAGTAGTAAAAGGTTGAGGGCAGCCCAAAGTCTTCAAAAATCCTATGCCGATGTGAGGAGAAGAGACCTAGAATTCCAAGTGCAGGATTAGGTTTATTTGAAAGTTTCTCCAATGAAAGGTGTGGTCCATTTTGGTACAAAAGGAAAGTTGAGTCCAATTTATGTTGGTCCTTATGAGGTGATAAAGAGGGTTGGGAAGGTCGCTTATGAGTTGAAGTTGCCTAGCTCAATAAATTTGTTTCATCAGGTATTCCATATTTCTATGTTAAGAAAGTGTGTTGGTGATCCTAATGTCATTATACCTCTTGATATTGTGGGTCTTATTGAGGATGAATTGACTTATGAGGAGTTTCCAGTTTAGATCATGGATAGGAAAGTACATAGATTGAGGAACAAAGAGGTGGCATCCGTTAAGGTCCTTTGGAGGAACCAACAAGTCGAGAGTACTACTTGGGAGGTAGAAGCAGACATGCAAAAGAGGTAACCTTATATCTTCCATTCCACCCAAGCCTAAGGTACTAATTCTAAGTCCCCTATGGGACATTGTCTTACACTTCAGCCCCTATGTCATTCATGTGCATTCATGTTTAAGTTGGCAATTTATGATGATTTCACACTTATAATTGGATTTTGAAAGTGATGTTTAAAATATAATGTTGTATTCACGTTGGGGCTAACTATTTCATGATCATTCTTGCCTTGTACATCTCTTCTACATTCGGGGATGAATGTTTCCGAAGGGGGAGACGTTGAAATGACTCCAACAAGTTACCAAAAATGTACCTCGAAAGTGCACGGAATCTTGCTTTTAGTATATCTTAAAATCCATTTGGAATTTTGAAAAATCGACTTTATATTCTTGTTTAGGGGATTCAAATTAGGGTTACAAGGTTCTAATCTCAAATTTAAAGCAAAGGAATCGAATTATAAAATTTCACTTGGTGCAATTTTAGTGAGGGTCTGCGACTATAACGCAATTGCTGAGAGGTGTATTTCCTACACTATCTTTTCCTAGTTCGCCCAGAGTTCTCGAAATGTCAGACCTAAGTTTTCTCAAACCTATTTTCACCTATACTTAGCCTTATTTTACCCTCATATCGCCCAAAAACATTCTTCAATATTTTTACAAACGCTTAGACTCATTTCTAACCCTAAATACAGGTCCCAAACAAAAGGATAATCTCAAAGATTTCTTCAAGGATCTCACCCAAGCTTCAAATCTCCATTAAAGTCTTCTTCAAGAACTTTACAAAAGCTAAGGTATGCGGTGTTGAACCATTAGTTCATTTCACCTATGGTGCCTAAACCCTCTTTTACTTAATACTGCGTGATTTAAAGTTGATTTTACATGTGGGTCTTGTATATTGAGAAATTTATTACACAGTAATTTTAGTTAATGAAAGTATGGTTATTTGAGCATGTTTTGAATTTCAAATCTTGTATCTAATGTTGGATTTGATGAGGGGTATTGCTAAGAATATCTTAGGGGTGTTGCAAGGTGTTGATTAAAGGTTTTACCACTGATTTTTTTGCATGATTTTATCTTCAAATTGCATGCTCTTTTACCCCCATTATGCACCCCCAAGGTGTTTGATAAAATGTCCAGTTTTGATTTCTTGAGGAATTAAAGGTCCAAAATATGATATATGATATGAATGATGTTATGATGATAAAATGAGATTATGTACATAATTATTCAAAAATAAGGTATTACATTATAGCTATGATGAATCCTATATAAAGTGTTGCATAGACCATGCCCGATCCAATGTGGCACAAGAGCCCGGGTAACCTAGAATGAGGGTTAATATTCATCTCCACCAAAGTGATGCGGTGGCAACATCACCAACCTACAAAGGGGTTCATACCTTAGAAATCTACCTTTTTCTCATCTTAACATATGATATTCTATAAGAGTATGATTTACCTAAGTATGTTTTACTTATGCATTGATCATACATAACATATTGCTATATCATGGCAATTGTCTATTGTTATGCATGTTGATTATGAAGTTTGTCTCCTGTTACATTGCATCCCACATACTTAGTACATTCAAACGTACTAATGTATACTCTTGCCTACATGATATCACCATGTAGGAACCGGTGCCCAAGTTGATCATTCTTCTCCATTTGGCTAGGCAGTGTTATTCCAAGCTTGTTGGTGAGTCCTCCATTTCGGGGACTTTGGTTTATGTTTTTCCTCTTATCTATGTATTGAGACACTATCTTATGTTCTATTTGACTATGAGGGTGAGCCTAGTTACTGTGTCTTGGTCCCCGCTCTATCTATGTATTGAGAGGTGTTTGTTAGACGTGTTGTGTATTTATGAATGAGCTTTGACTCATCTATGTTGTTTAAGTGTTACACTCTCTCTTTCTTCCTTAGTCCCATTTTCTCCTTGTTTATGTTTCTTATGATGTTTTATATTGCTTTCCTGACCAAGGATGTGTAATAATATGTAATGAGGCTTGTTTAGGGTCCCTTCGGGTTCTCCATTCGCCGATCATGTCTAGGCCCTAGGCTTAGGATGTGACAATATCCAACAACAACTCTAATATGGAATGGAACGGGGGTCGAGATACTTTTTGGGCTCACCCTCATATTAATAAATGTTTGACATACAGAAGTCTAGAAATAACAAAAGTAATAAAGATAGTGTCCTCAGACTTGAGACTCACCAAAGCTTGCTTCAAAGGATCACACTAGACATATGGAGGATGATCAAACTGATGCTTCACTCCCTACATGGTAATGTCATGTAGGTATACAGTATGCATTAGTACATTTGAATGTACTAAGTATGTAGGATAAAATACAATAAGACATAGGCCAATATAGTCAAAATGCATAACAATAAGCAATAGATAGGTGTAATCTCAATATGGCAAGTATGATCAATGCTTGAAGTAAAACATGTTTGTAAATCATTCAATTTGCATAGAACATAATACATGTGTGGGAAGAGACCCTAACCAACAAAAGTTAGACCAAGCGATCTATAACTTGGAATCTCGATGATTATCCATCATCAGTAAAGAGGTGGTCCACTTTGGCTTCCCAGGTAGCACTTTCAACTTGTTGATACCCCCATAGGACTTTAATATATTCCACATCTTTGTTCCTCAATCTCTTTACTTGCCTATCCAATATCTGAATTCGAACTTCTTCATACATCAAAGTTTCTTTAATACCTATAACATCCAAAGGTACAGTGGTGTGTGGGTCATCTACACATTCCCTTATAATGGACAAATGAAAGACAAGATGAACCATACTTATCTCCATGGAAAAATCAAAATCAGAAGCAACCTTACCAAGTCATCTCAAGATTTATAAGGCCATGCATATCTAGGGCTCATTTTTCCTTCTTGCCAAACCAAGCTACACCATTCATGAGTAATACTTTCAAATACACCCAATCATACCTTAAATTCAAGATCTCTCCTCCTAGTGTTGGAATAAAATTTTTTTTGACTTTGAGACGCATTCAATTTCTCCCTTATTATCCTCACTGTCTCCAATCTTTCAAAACCAAGTTCGGACCTATCAATGTCATCTCTCCAACTTCAAACCATCCAATCAGGAGTGTATAACGCTGCTCATGTAAGGCCACAAATGGTGCCATCCAATGCTAGAGTAGTAAATATTGTTGTAAGCAAAAGCAATGAGTGAAATATACTCATCCCAATTACCCTTAAATTCCAATACACAAGACCTAAGCATATCCTTAAGAGTTTGAATGGTCCTTTCCTCTTGACCATCAATTTGTGGGTGAAATATCATATTATGCTTGACTTTGGCACCAAATCCTCTTCTAAAATCAAGTCAATCTACCCACAAAAATTTGGTACACAAAACCTACCTTGGTGCCTAAAGGTACCATCTTTCCCTTGTGAGAGAACCTCTACCAATGCCTTTAATTCTAACAAAGCGAGGTAAAGGTCTTGTTTTTATTTGACCTTTAAAGAAGATTTTGAACCATCTAGAACCACCATACCTCTAACTTCTTCTCCATTCAACCTGATTCCCAACCTAGCCAATCGATAAACTTCCTTTTTCTTCAGATCCACTTTGATTTGATCATCCGACACCATAAGCCCTAGAAATGCAATCATTTTTGTTTAAATAAAAACTAACATTTATAAAACTTACCAAACAATTTTTCTTCACTTAAGGTTTGCAACACTAACCTCAAATGCCTCACATGCTCTCCTTCACTCCTAGAATAAATTTAGATGTCATCAACGAATACCACAACAAACATATCAAAGTAAGATTTAAAGACCCTATTCACGAAGTCTATAAATATTGCCAGAGTATTAATTTGACCAAATGACATCACCACGAATTCAAAATGCTTATACCTAGTCCTAAAAGTCATCTTAGGAATATCACATTCCCTCACACTCATTTGATAGTATTCGGACTGAAAATCTATTTTAGAAAAGTGACTAGTCCCCTGCAATTGGTCAAGTAGATCATCTATCAATAGTAAGGGATACTTTTTCTTTATGGTGGCCTTGTTGAATTGCTAAAAATTGATACACATTCTAAGTGAGTCATCCTTCTTTCTTACAAACAACACTGGTGCACCCCAAAGTAACTTGCTAGGCCTAATAGAACTCTTCTCCAATAAGTCTTTTAATTGATATTTTAACTCTTTCAATTCCATCGAGGCCATATGGTAGGGAGGAATCGTAATTGGTTGAGTATTGAGGAGGAGGACTATATAAAAATCTATTTCACTTTTGGGAGAAACAATGAGCAGTTTATTCGAAAAGACATCAAGAAGGTCATTTACCACCAGAACTGACTCAATAAAAGAGACTTTGGATTCGACATCCCTAACCCATAAAAGATTATAAATGCAACCCTTATTAATCAATTGTCGAGCTTTAAGAAAAGAGATGAACCCACCCTTAACAACTAAATCATGATTTTCGCACTCAAGAATGGGTTCATTAGTAAACTTGAACCTATCTTTTTGAGTTCTACAATCAATGGAAGCATGATATTTAACTAACCAATCCATCCTAATCATAATCAATATCAAACTAAAATAAATCACATGGCAAGGCTTTATGCAACATGGACATAGGCAACCCCTATAGAGTCTTCGAGCACTCACCGATAGGGGTATAGACCTCAAAGGTTTCACATAAAAATACAACATACATATCAAGCCTATTAGAAATAAATAGGGTAATAAAAGATAATGTGGCACCTGAACCCAATAAAGCATATACATCATAATCATAAAACTTTTACTTACCAATGACAACATCGGGTGCCTCATATATCCCTTGCGTCCCTTGAAGAGCATAGAACCTATAATGACATGGAACACGTCCTTGCACTTGCCCACTTGGAACCATTTGGCCTTTAGGTGAGCCTTCCTTAACATTAGTAGTAACATTAGGACACTCAAAGATTTTATGCCCCATTTTTCCATAAATACCCAACTCTTTTTGGAAAATACCTGCATAGTTCTTCCCACTCCTTAGACACTTAAGAATAGTAGCACCACCACCCTTATCACCAATAACTTGAGTCTTAAAGATAGACACCTTATCTTTCACAAACCTTTGCGGAGCAACTCAAGATTGTTCTTGGTCTTGTTATAAATGGCCACTGTCACCGAGCATAGCATATGGAATTTTACTTACAAATTAAGCCCTTTCTCTCCCTTCCTTGGAGGCCACTGGACAAGCCCCCATCTTATGCCCGATACTGCCACACTTAAAATAACCATCAGTGCTAATCAAACACTTTCCTTAATGCTTCTTACCACACCCTTGACAAATGGAAAACAAATGCCTTTCCTTTTTGTACTTAGGTGTTGAAACCTCAATAGAAGGCAAAGCACCATTAACTCAGGCTTTATTAGCCTTTCTCTCCCTGTTTTTGTCACTTTTATTCCTAGGAGTATTCACATGTTGGTTTAGTTAAGAAGTTATAACTTTGGCCAATAGCCATATGGTATGCAAAACTCTACATTAAATATCTTAGTGTTGGGGGATTGATCAATATATGAAGGGTGTTAGCATCTTGTCCACCATTTTGATAAGCCTGGGACATATTCTAAAATGTAAAGGATAGGAATCATATATAAACCTTAGGGTATTTAGCTTTATAGCATTACATAGATCATGAAGAAGAGAGTCAGTTCCTAAATGCATCATAGACTTCTATTCATAGTTGTGGCATGCTTCACAACCATAAATAAGACTCTAGTCGACATGGAATGTTGTATTTACAAGGACCATTTATAAACCTAATGCTCTGATACCAAGCTTGTCATGACCCAAGCTTAGGGCCTAAGTGCAATATAGGGAATGGGAACCAAGGGTATCCAAACTAGCCTCATAGCATATATAAGCACATCTTTAGTTGTTGAAATACCGTTCAAGCATCATTTAATCAAATTAAGGGAATTTAAGACTTAGGATGCAAGCTATAGAGGTAAAGGTCATGCGACACACTCTATGGGGAATAGGGACCTAGAAAGGGCACCACTTGTAATCAACATCAAGTAACAACATACAAAGATAGGGACTTAAGGGAAATCTCCATAGATGTATGGGAATCAAATAGATTATCATATCACATTATCAAACAATGCCTCTAGTCATGAGTGGAATGGGAGCCAAGACATGTCCCAAGCTCACCCTTAATAGTAGATAATAAAAGTGACAATGTCTTAACATAGGCAAGATAGAAAATGATTATTGTCCCGAGAGTTGAGGACTCACCACAAGTCTTTAAGAAAATGTAATAGCCACGAGGAGGTGAAAGGATAGGAGGTCAAGTACCTACATAGTTGCATCATGTAGGCAAAAAGTATGTGTTAATACTTAGAATGTACTAAGTATGAGGAATGCAATGCAAGAAAAAATGATAACCCATAATAAGAAGATACATAATCATATACAAAGGGAATAAGCTCAATATGAATTGAATGATCAATGCATTTGTAAAAACATGCATGAAAGGTAAATCATGATTTCATAACATATCATACACACATGTGAAAGGATAGCTTAACCAACATTAAGAACGTTCAATCTACTACATGGAACCTCGATGTTTTCTCCACACTAGAAATGAACTAGTTTTACCAAGGTAACCCATACCCTTTGTCACGACTCAAGCCTAGGGCTGAGATGTGACATGGAAAATGTGAAGTCTGAAGTCAATCCAAACAATCCTCTAGACATATCATTCATATTTCCTTGGTCCCATAAGTAAAATAAACCATAATCACAAGAGATTTGAATAAATAGGGAAGCAAGACTAAGGGAATGCTTTGAACATAATCAAGGAGTAAAGAGTCAAGCTCATAACATAAATACATAACAATATCCAACAAACACCTCTAAGTTTGAATGGAGCAGGGGCTAAGAAATTTTCTTTCCTCACACTCATAATATCAAGTGTTCACATAAGAAAGTCATAAAATAGCAAGAGAAAATATATAGTGTCCTCAAATTTGAGGACTCACCAAAGCTTGTATTCAAAGTATCTCACTAGCCACGTAGAGGATGATCAAGCGGAGCTCCAATTTCTACATGATGATATCATGCAGGTATAGATTATATGTTAGTACATTTAAATATACTAAGTATATAGGAGACAATGTAACAAGACATAAGTCAATATAGTCAAAATGCATAACCATAGGTAATAGACAAGTATAATGTCAATATGGAATGCATGATCAATATTTGAAGTAAAGCATGCTTTTAAATCATTCAACTTGCATAGAAAATAATACATATGTGAGAGGAGACTGTAAATGACATATACCAAGTAGCTACAACTTGATATCCAAGGCATGACACCTCCTTGGTAGGCTAGAACAAGCATGACCCTACCCACACCCCCCGGTTAGGTGTGGTTTATTTGCCAAGCCAAACCAAACATGATAACATGACTAGATGGATCCATTAATGTAGCAAGGGTAATAATAATAATCCTATGGCGTCATATAGTTTAGAGAAAAAAGGCATTAAGTAAGGACCCCTTGAGTTAAGCCCACATCTTAAGCCTCAATCAGTGCTAAATCGGCTCCCATGGAATACTTTAAAAAATCATAACTTGTATATCTTGTAGGAAACATGGAAACTTGATGTGAGTATCTCTTGAAACATGTCTGCCCTCTAGTTGTGAGCCTAACTTTAACATGAGAGTAAACAATTATACATGAACCCTTGCTTTAACATGAATGGCTCACATGAGGTAAACTCTTGAAATAGGACTTAACTTGATAATTGCAAAATCATAGATAATTTTATGAATTTAATATATTCTTGAAAGCCCATAATTATCATGAAGTCACCTAACTTATAAAACATGTAAATAACTTGAGAATTCTTGACTTAGCATTTCATTGAACAATTGTTGGGCCCATAATGCTGTTAAAAATCATGCAATTCAAGAGTGTAATAAGATGAGTAAATCAATTTAAAACCAACCTACCAACATTGTAACAAAACCCCAATTTGGGTATCATGAAATTGATCTTAAAAGTTCATCATAGTTTATAGCTTTCATAGCTCAAATCATACATAATCTGAATAGGCCAAAATCATCTCATAGTATAGGCTTAAATTATATATTAATGCATAATCAACAATATTTAATAAAACCCCCAAACATAATTCATGCTCATATTTTATAATAATAGATACCCATAAGTAAAACAATTTGAAATCATGCAAATTTTCATAAAAAAGAAGATTAGGCTCCATGGGTGAAAGGACCCCATGGATGAAACCCACATACCTAAATTTGGGGTTTCTTGATGTAGAATTTGAAAGAGACGTGAAGCTTGGATTTTGTTCTTAAGATCCAATGTGAGATTTAAATCTTTTGATTTGGATGAAAATTTTTGATAAAGTGTTAGAGAGGTTTTAGAGAGGGTTTTGAGTGATATAAAGTTGAAAAATAGCTAAGTATGAGAGATTTCAAGTGTAAATAGGCATGGGGACATCCCCCAATGCCCTTGGTCCGAAATGGAAAAACAAGGAAAAACCAACACTAGTTCCCAATGGGTCTGCGTTGTAGATAAAAATGCGTACAAACACTATTTTTCAAAAAATTAGCGAAACATTATTTTTCGCTATGGGTTTACTTAAATCTTGGTTATACCTTATTTCCCACTAAATGTTGCCCCATGAATATTAATATGAAGCTAAACTTTTTATATCACACACGAAGTTAGGGATGAAACATTTTGCCAATAATTCAGGACTAACATGAAACTTTATTTCAACAAAATGAGTAATGAAAGAAAGAGTGGCACCCGGATCAATCAGTTCATACACATTAAAATCAATAACCTTTAAAATTCTGGTGATGATATCAAGCACCGCATCCACCCCTTGTCTCCCTTGAAGAGCATAGAGCTAATTTTGCCTTGGAGAGTCCCCTTGTTGACCTCTTCTTCCCTTTTGACCCGTATTTGCACCTTGGCCTTGTGGATGATCATCTTTACCTTTGTTTTGAACATGAGGACAATCAATAACCTTGTAACCCATTTCACTCAACCAAAGTAAACATTAGATTTCCTCAAACATGGATTACTATGATTCTTTTCACACCTTTATCATCCATTCACTACCACCTTGGAATTTTCGTTTGGTCACCCTATCAATACAAAACCTCTTGTTAGGAGCACTAGAAGACCCTTGCCCTTGGAACTTGTGGCCTTGAGGAAATTGGCCATCCTTGGACCTTGGACACCACCTTCAAAATGAGCCTCTTAGACTTACCACTTCTTTTTTCTAAGCTTTTCCCCGTCTAGTTGTTGGGCATATGTCATAAGGCTGGACAAATCCATATCACTCACTACCATGGCAGTACGATACTATTCATTAACCAAGTTGGATACTCCCGACACAAATTTGTTTATCCTTGATCTAGCTTAGGCAATAAATTATGGAGCATACTTGGGGAGTTTGTTGACTTTGAGGGCATACTCCCTCACACTCATGGAACCTTGCTTAAGGTTCATAAACTCCTTTATCTTAGCTCAATTTGAAAGAATCAGTTGAGAAATATGGCTATAAACTCTTCCCAAGGGATAGCATTATCATTCTCCTTCTCCAACTTTCATTATTTAAACCAAGTTTAATCTACCCCTTCGAGTTGGTAGGCCACTAACTCTGTGTTTTCCTTCGAATTAACCCTCATTATAAATAGCACCTTGTACACTTCATCCATGAACTTTTGGGGATCCTTCTCTGTCTTGTATCCTGGAACTCCAGTGGGTTCATTTTGGTGAAATTCCTCACCCTATAAGCCGATGTGTGAGCATGAGGAGCTTTGTCCCCTTAGTTCCCAACATTGCAATAGCATCTCGAAACTCATCTTGGGCCACCCCTCCTTCTTGAGGAGCTTAAGGAGCGGGTGGGGCTGGATATTCTTCGGAGGAACATGCTATCCTTAGTCTCTTACTTGGAATTGATATGATCTGGAAGAACAAAGAGCATCTGTTAGGGGAAAATCCTTACACTTATATCTGAAGCACGGTATAGACCATGAAGAAGTGAAACATTTCCTAAAATGCCTCATAGCCTCCAATTCATTATTATGTCATGCTTCATAACTATGAACAAGACTATAATCGATATGGTCTATTAGATTTCGAGGACTATTAATAAACTAGTGTTGTGATACCAAGCTTGTCACGACCTAAGCCTAGGGCCTAGATGTGACATGGCGAATGGGAATTCAGATGTCAACCCAAACAAGTCTCTTGACATATCATTCACACATCCTTGGTCGTGGAACTAAAATAAACCACAATCATAAGAGATTAGAATAAATAGGTAAGTGATACTAATGGAAAGCTTTGAACATAATCAAGTCATAATTAGTCAAGCTCATAGCATAAATACATCACAATATCTAACATACACCTCTAACTTGCAATGGAGCGGCGTCCAAGGCACTTTCATTGTTCACCCTAATAATATTAAGTGTCCAAAATAAGCAAGTCATAAAATAACAAGAGAAAATAGATAGTGCCCTCGAACTTGATGACTCACGAAAGCTTATCTTCAAAGTATCTCACTAGCCACTTAGAGGACTATCAAGAGGATCTCTAGTTCCTCTATGATGATATCATGTTGGCATAGAGTATGTGTTAGTACATTTGAATGTACAAAATATGTAGGATGCAATTCAATAATACATAAGCCAATATAATCAAAATGCACAGCCATAGGCAATAAGTAAGTATAATGTCAATATAGAATGCATAATCAATGCTTGAAGTAAAGCATGCTTGTAAATTATTCAACCTGCATAGAACATAATACATATGTGGGAGGAGACCATAATTGACATCGACCAAGTATATACAACTAGGAATCCAAGGCATGACACCCCTTCAACAAGGTGGAACGGGAATGACACACCTCGGCTAGGTGTGGTTTACTTGCCAAGGTAAACTAAACATTATAACCTGACTATATGGATCCACTAGTATAGCAAGGGTGATAATCATAATCCTGTGGTGGCACATAATTTATAGAAAAAAAGATTTTATGTAAGGACCTCTTGAGTCGATCCCCCATCTTAAGCCTCAATTGGTGCTAAATCGACACTCGCAGAATACTTGAAATAATCATAACTTCTATATCTTGTAAGAACATGGAAACATGACATGAGTAGCTCTTGAAACATGTTTGGCCTCTAGTTGTAAGCCTAACTTAAACTTGAGAGTAAACAATCATACATGAACCATTGCTTTAACATGAATGGCTCACATAAGCTAAAATATTGAAATAGGGCCTAACTTGACAATTACAAAATCATTGATAATTTCATGATTTAATACAAGATTGAAATCCCATGACTATAATGAAGTCACTTGGCTTATAAAACATGTTAATAACTTGAGAATTCTTCACTTGACTTTTCATTAAAAATACTTGATCGGCACATAACGCCTGTTAAAAATTATGCAATTCAGGAGTGCAGCAAGATGAGTAAATTAGTTTAAAAATCAACCCACCAACATAGTAACAAAACCCCAATTTGGGTATCATGAAATCCATCTCAAAAGTTCATCATAGTTCATAGCTTTCATAGCTCAAATCATGTACAGTCTCAATAGACAAAGATCATCTCATGGTATAACCTTAAATTAGATATTCATGTATAATCAATAATATTTGATAAAAACTCCTACATAATTCATGCTCATACTTCATAATAATAGATAACCATAAGTAAAACAACATGAAATCATGCAAATTTTGAAAAAAAAAAAGAATGGGCTCCATGGGTGAAAGGACCCAATGGATGAAACCCACATACCTAAATACAGGGTTTCTTGATGTAGAATAATGTGTTCTTGAGATTCAATGTGAGCTTGAAATCTTTTGATTTGGATGGAAATTTTTGATAAAGTGTTGGAGAGGTTTTAGAGAGGGTTTTGAATGATATAAAGTTGAAAAATCGCTAAGTATGAGAGATTTCAAGTTTAAATGGGCATGGAGCCATGACCCCAATGCCCTTGGGACGCAATGAAAAAACTAGGAAAAACCAACACTGGTTCGCAGTGGGTCCGAATTGCAGACAAAATGCATACAACCACTGTTTTTTGAAAAATTAGCAAAAATTATTTTTCACTATGGGTCTCTTTAAATCTTGGTTATACCCCATTTATCACTCAATTTTGCCCTATGATCAAGAATATGAGTCTAGATTTTTTATATTGCACATGAATTTTGGGATATAAAAATTGTAATTATAGACATTTCCAAAACATATTCTTGGAGCATTTCACCCTTACCTTGTGGTATTGCCTTTACGGTGAATGTTATATGATGTCCTTACCTTATTGCATTGCCTTATCAGTAGGTGGTATCCTTGTCTTACGGCATTGCTTTTTCGATAAGCATTTATAGTACCCTTACCTTATGGCATTGTCATTTCTATAGGTGTTATATGATATCCTATGATGGCACATAGTTATGGAAAGTGAAAATTTATATAAAGACTCTTATGGAAAATTCCCCACTCTAAATCCCATATAATGCTATGTTTAGCCCCACGGAATACATAACATATGCAAAATCATAGCATGAATAACTTGTTAAGTGAAATAGCTTAGTAGAGGCTCATACCTTAAAGGACTTCATGATCTTGCTTAACATTCATAAAGCTGAGCTGCCAACCACTCTGCCCTTGTGACTTGTTGTAATTATTAACTAGGTGGATTATGTTGTTTGAATTCTTGGCCATGCTTACCAATGAGGATGTTGATCATTTTATCGGGTTGTCTTGTACTTGAGTCATCATTCTACATTCCTACATGCGTTATTAAGCTTATCACCTAATTGAGTATGGGTTCCGAGCTTCTTTTATCCTGGATCAGGTATCAAGGTAGTCGAAGGTCCCAACTATTAGTGGGTGATTGGGTGTAGTGACTCTTTAAGATAGCAATTTGATAATTGCAACTTCTATGATAGAGTTATTTTGGTAGCTACGAGTCCCCAAGTGTGTATCCTACTTATTTTCGTTGATTGCCACAAGACAGGGATATTGTGCTGCTACAAAGACTAAATTATCGATGTCATGACCCAAAATAGGCCATAAACATGACACGGCGCACGGGGAACCCGCAGGGACCCCAAGCAAGCCTCATAAAGCATCATTACATATCCTTAGTCATGGAAGCAATAAATCAAGCATAAATATATAAGAATGGGGAAAGCGGGGCTAAGGGAAAAGCTTGCACAATATCATGGTCAAAAGATAAGAGTTAAACTCATATCATAGCTACTTAACATGTCCGAGAAACTCCTCTAATACATAGATAAGACCAGGGGCCAAGAAAAAGTAATTGAACTCACCCCCATAATTAAAATAAACAATAAAGATAAATGTCTCAATATATAATAGAAGAAACAAAGACTAGGTCCCCGAAGTGGAGGACCCACTAACTAGATTGAATTTCACTGAACTAGCCACATGGAAGAGGAGTATCAACTTGGGACCGTTTCCTACATTGTGACATCATGTAGGTATAGAGTATGCATTAGTACGTTTGAATGTACAAAGTGTGTAGGATGCAATGCAAAAATAGATAGGCATCATAATCAAAATGCATAATATTAAGTAAATGGGCATAATATACAATATGACATGTATGATCAATGCTTAAGTAAAACATGCTTAAGTAAGTCATTCTCCTATAGGATATCATATGTGTAGAAGAGACCAAGCTAGCTATTCAAGGTATAAACCCATTGGTGGTTGTACGGTATAAACCTCTCATATGGTTGACAGAAATCACACCTTACCAACACGGTGACCAAGTATAAATTCCTCGCATAGTTAATGAGTATAAAACCCTAACATGGTTACCTAGGCTCTTATCCCCCTGGATCGAGTAAGGTCTAATGCAATACTTTATATAGAGTATATCATATTCATAAGCTCATTTAATCATCAAAAAGTCTTCATATCATATCTAATGCTTTGGACCTTCAACTCCTCAAAAAATCACATACGGACATTTTATCAAACACTTAGAGGGTGTAAAGTGGTACTATAAAACCATGAAAATTAGATGTGAAATCATGTAAGAAAAACCTCTGTAAAACCATCAATCAGTACGTTGCTACACCTTCATGACATATACATCAAAAGCCCTTATTAAATCTTACAATAGATCCAAAATTTATAGCTCAAAACATAGCAAAACAGTCACAACTTTACATAACTTTAACATAGTGTGCAGTAATTTTCATAATAATCAAGAGCCATTTGTAAATCAACTTTAAATCATGCAATTTGAGTAAAAGGAAGCTTGAATATCATAGCTGAAAGGAACCTATGAACGAAACCCACATATCTTAGCTTGGAGATGAACTTGGTGAAGATTGGAGATGGAGACTTGAAGCTTGTAGAAGAACCTTGAAGGAGAACCTTAGCTTAGGATGAGGGTTTGGGACTAGATTTTGGGGCGTGAAAATATGGTTAAGTGTTTTAGTAAGTATTGAGGAATGTTTAGAAGGGTATGAGGGTAAAATAAGGCTAATTATAGGTAAAAGACATATTTGGGAACACTTAGGCCCAAGACTTAAAAGTCTTTGATCGAGTACAAAAAAAAACACTCTCTAAATTAAACACTGGCATGTGGAGGAAGCAGCGCACCTTACACACTATTTTCAGTATTTATGGAAAATTCGTAATTCAATTTAGTTGCTTCAAAATTAGAGTTAGACCCTTTTTACCAATAATTTGGACCCCTTAAACAAGAATCCGAAGTCGGATTTGGAATATAAGAAATGAATTTTGAGATATATAAAAATTAAAATTAAGGGCATTTCGAGGAATGTTTTTAGATATTTTTTGGGTCGTTACAATACCTTCCCCTTGGGAACATTCTTTCCCAATTGTAAAGGAGACGTGTAATAAAAAAGTGATCATCAACAAATTAGCCCCTAACAAGAATGCGACATTACACTTAAAACACCATTTCAAAATCTCAACATAAGTGTAAAAATCATCATACACTTGTCAATTTAAACATGAATGAATATGAATGACGTAGGTTCTAAAACATAAGACTTGGAACCACAGGAAGACCTTAGTTGTTATCTTAGGATTGATTAGAGTAAGTGGGGTATGAATATAGCTCCCATAAGACCGCTTTGGCTTCTTTTGTGACACCTTTGACTTGATGATCCTTTCAAGAGAGCCTTAATGTACACTGCATCCTAATTAATCAACTTCTCCATTCATCCTTCCATCACCTCTACTAGGACCTTGTTCCAAGTCAACTTATCCTCCATATCACCCACCATCTCAAAGAGTTCCATAGCACTAGAGCACCAATACATCTCCTCAATTGAGATACATGAACAACCAAACAAACCATAATCATATCCCTAGGCAAATTCCATCCACATGCAACCTTACCAACTTTCTCTACACTCTAAAAGGTTTCACAACTATAAAATCATTTGTCAACCTTAACCACACCTATTCCACTTATCGCTATGAACTACTATCTCCTCTTTGGAAGACTGTTTCCACTCTACCATCTTTCCACCCAGTCCAACTCTAATGAGGCAAAATCAAGGTCTTGCTTAGACCTCTTAAACAAGGAAGATTTTGAACCATCAAAAATGCTATACTACCATGCTCAACTTCCCTTAACCTAACTTTCAATTTAACCAACTGATAGGCCCCACTAGTCTCCTACTTGCCATCATGAACGTCATATGCTAAGCTACCTGGAGCATCGACCACAACATTAGCATTACCGAGAAAAAGTAATGCACACCTATTTCATACTACTTAAGAATTCTAACCACTTTCTTTCTATCCACAACACACACCTATCATATTTAGCAAACAACCTCTCATTTCTCCAAGGCTTGCAACACTACCCCCAAGTGATTCATAAGCTCTAAACAAATCAATACCTTATCACTAGAGACCACCACAAACATACTAAGGTAGGGTTCTAAGACCCTATTCATGAAACCCAAGAGAAATAACCGGTGCACAAGCCCAACTAACGACTCCACCAATAATCAAAATGCTCATTCCTAGTTTAGACGAGCATTTAGGGATATTATCTGCCCTCCGTCACACTTAAGAACTAATCCTGAACCTCAAATCAACCTTAGGGAAGTGACTACCCCATTGGACTTGACCAAATAGATTGACTACCCTTAACCATCATATTACTACCTTACGGGTTCTACACTCATTGGAAGCATGCTAAGCAAATAGCTCAAACTACCACAATACCTCCAACCCATCAAGCTAAGTTCAACCAAGATCACAAAACAAGGCTCTATGCAACAAGAACATGGGCAACCCTTATAGACCCCCCTCCTCTCAATCCATTAGTGTTAAGTCATCAACCCACAAGAATACTTATAAAGTAAATATATATACCTTCAAAGAGAAAATAGTCATTTTTCTTTTCACATCATTTCAATGCACAATTGGGCTTAAAAAACAAATGCCAGTCATAGTAATTCATACTTAGGCCCAAATGCCAAAATCATAATTTTATAGTCTAATATTCATGCTTAAAAATAGCCTATTGATACACCATATAGTGCAATCACCTCACATGCTCAATGAGCCAAAAAAACAAATACATATGTGATCACAATATTGTCATAACTAACATTTTGTCAAATTCATACCATAAAACAAAATTGAGCTTAATCCACAACATAATTTCTCAAAATAATCCATGTACATGAATGTATATGCTATAATCAATGAGGGAATGAAATGTCTAATTAAGACTCAATCTAAAATTAATATTTTTAATATGAATTTGAAGTGAAAACATAATTGATTCCACATTTAAATTCATAGTGTAAACTCTAATGCATAAGTAATTCAAAAAGGGGACATGCATACTTATAATTTCATAAACATAAAGTACATCCTCATATAATGGTTTAAATCATATTAAAATCATCAAATGAACACTACCCATGCATCAATAGAATTTTAGAAATTATAATATTTAAAACTCCAAATTAAAGTAAGTAAAATCCATGTAGGTTTTCTTGAAAATAGTTTTGGGTCTCCTCGATTGGAAAGGATCAAGGATCAACCCTCATACACATTAATCCTACTAGGAGCAAGGAATAACATAAGAAATATCAACTCCTGGACCTATAAAATTAACCCACTCAAAACATTGGTCACAACATTGGCCTTACTTAGGGTCAACTAAGTTATAGGGGAAATAATAGAAGATAACTTATTCATAAACTCTGGTAATAACCCGTTATGCCCCAAGAAGCTCCTAACCCAAGGAAGTCAAGGTTTAGACTAATCTATGGTTCATCTTAATACCATCACCTGGCATCACACGACCTAGGAAGGCAACATCTTACCACAAAAATCCCCATTCCTCCTATTTAACATCCAACCATGTTCCTTAAACCTTGTAGTTCTATCCTTAAAAGACTCACAAGTACTACCTCATTAGGGAACACAAACCATTATATCATCACCAAAACCACCATAAGCCTATTAGAGTAGGGGATAAAACATCCTATTCATGAGACTTGTAGGCATAACTGGCACACCAGTCAAACCAAAAGACACTACCCCATATTTTCAAATATCGAAAAGGAACATTCAAGGCCTCATCTACCACCAACAACAACTCAATAACAAAACAACTTAGGTTTTATACCTCCATTCTTACAAGATGACAAATGCAACCACTTAGAGACCCAAGATAAGAAATAGACCTACCTCTTTTGCTACAACTTGACAACTTCCCACTTTAAGATAGGTTCATTAGGAATTCGAGATCTACCTCTATGGGTCCTACCATCTATGAAGATACCACATACATATACCCATCCCAACCCTATAAATGACATTCAAATCCACAATGCCACTCTAACAAACCATAAAGCAAGACCTAATGCAACACAAACCAAGATCAACACCTATGAACCTCCTAGCAATAATATAACCAACAAAAGGATAGACACGAAAGATCCATATAACACCTTGGGCACACGAGAAGCCCCACTAGCAACCAAAAGAGTATAGAAGAAATAGAGTCATATCGGGCCTAACAATAAATGCATAATAAAGCAATGAAATCTTCAACTTACCAGTAATAGCATCGGGCATCTCATTCCCTCCTCGAGTCACTTAACCAGCACAACCACCTTGATCTAAAGGTTGACCATGTGGGAAAACTGGAATTTTATGGTCTATTTCACCACACCCAAAGTATAAACTTGTGTTCCTTCAATATTCTTCATTATGAATCCTCCTACATTTTTGGCATCTAAGATAAGTCATCCCTTCATCACCCTCCTTATTAGTATTGTGCTTTTAAGGACAATCCCTCCTCTTATGTCCCACTTTACTGCAATCAAAACAAGAATTGGTGCCCTTAAAATATGAGTACCTATGAGCCTTATCACATGTCAGACACACAGCATCACCCTTATCCTTGAGACTTTGGCACTTTTCTTTAACATGGACCCTCTTAACCTCACTATCTCTCCTCTTACCATTTGAAGTCTCAAAAGCACCCACTTGTTGTTCGAGGTGAGTTACCAATTTTGCTGTCGCTTTGGTCACTTTCCATAGATTATCGCAAATCTCCACATTCGTCTTATCATTGTCTTAAGTAGCTCTAGACATATCCTAGAATATAATAGTTATGGGTCAGCAATAAATCCTAGGAGACCTAACTCTATCACACGACATGGATCATGAAGAAGTGGCACATTTCCTAGAATGCCTCATAGCCTCCTACTCATAGTTGTAGTGAACAACACAACCATGAAGAAGACTATAATCGATGCAGTGTGTTGAACTGCGAGGATCTATCAATCTAGTGCTTTGATACCAAGTTTTTCATGACCCAAAGAAGGGCCTAGATGTAACACGGCACAAGGGAAACCCAAAGGGACCAAAGCAAGCCTCATAAAGCATCATTACACATCCGTGGTCGTGACAGCAATAAATCAATCATCAAAGATAAAAGAATAGGGAAAATGAGGCTAAGCGAAAAGCTTGCACAATATCATAGTCAAAAGAAATGAGTTAAACTTATATCACAGATACTTAACATGTATAATAAACACCTCTAATACATAGATAAGTGCGAGGGCCAAGACAAAGTAATCAGGCTCACCCTCATAGTCAAAATAAATAATAAAGATGAATATCTCAATACATAATAGAAGAAACATAGACTTGTTCCCCAAAATACAGGACTCACCAACTAACTTAAATAGTACTAAATTAGCCATGTGGAGGAGGAGGATCAACTCGAACACTGGTTCCTACATGGTGACATCATGTAGGCATAGAGTGTGCAATAGTATGTTTGAATATACTAAGTATATAGGATGCAAAGAAACAATAGATATACATCATAATCAAAATGCATAGTATTAACCAATAGGTATAATATACAATATGACATGTATGATTAATGCTTAAGTAAAACATGCTTAAGTAACTCATGCTCATATAAGATATCATATGTATAAAAGATACCAAGTTATCTATTCAAGGTATAAACCCCTTGGTAGTTGTGTGGTATAAATTCCTCACATGGTTAATGGTAATCACACCTTACCAACACAGTGACCAAGTATATACATATCGCATGGTTGATGAGTATAAACCCTCAACATGGTTACCTGGGCTCTTATCTGCCGGGATCGGGTATAGTCTAATGCAACACATTACATAAAGTATATTATATTCGTAAGCTCATTTCATTATCAAATAGTCATTCATATCATATCTCATGCTTTGGACCTTCAACTGCTTAAGAAACCACATATGGACATTTTATCAAACACTTAGAGGGTGTGAAGTAGTAGTATAAAACCATGCCAAGTGGAGATGAAATCATGTAAGAAAATCCACTGTAAACCCATCAATCAACACCTTGCAATACTCTCAATACATGTACAATAAAATCCTACATAAAATCTTACAATAGATCCAAGATTTACAGAAAAAAACATTGTAAAACAATTACAACTTTACATAGCTTTAACATATTGCGTAATGAATTTCATAATAATCAAGACCCATTTGTAAATCAACATTAAATCATGCCTTTTCATTTAAAGAAGTCTTAGGTATCATGGGTGAAAGGAAACCATAAAAAGGTCCCCACATACCTTAGCTTGGAGATGAATTGGTGAAGATCAAAGATGGAGACTTGAAGCTTGAAGAAGAACCTTGAAGAAGAACTTTAGCTTAGGATGAGGGTTTGGGACTTGAGTTTGGGGAGTGAAAATATGGTAAGTGTTTTAGTGAGTATTCGGGAATGTTTAGGAGGGTATGAGGGTGAAATAAGGCTAAGTATAGGTAAAAAATATATTTCGGAACACTTAGGCCCAACACTTAAAAGTCTTGGACTGAGTAAACAAAAATAGTCTTAAAATTACACACTGGCGCATCGCGAAAGTGGAATGCCTTACATATTATCTTTAGCATTTATGGAAAATTTATAGTTCAATTCGGCATTTATGGAAAATTTGTAGTTCGATTCGATTACTTAAAAATTGGAGTTAGACCCTTTTTAAAATAATTTGGACCCCATAAACAAGAATTCGAAGTCGAATTTTTGAAATAATGAACGAATTTTGAGATATATGAAAATTAAAATTTTGGCCATTCTAAAACATATTTTTGGGCACTTTTTGGAATTGTTATAGTCGGTAATTGAGACTAGGGCAGATATCTCAAAAAATTGTATCCGAACCTGTTATGGCTATTACAAGATTCTAGTTATGTTATTGGGATTATTAATTCCCTTGCTATATATATAGATCTGATGACTTATGTGTACTGGTCGCATTTTAATGTTGAAATTTTTAGGGCCCCTACTTGTTGGGGGTTGGATGTTTAAGTACAATATTGATTGATTCTGATAAATTAATTTTGGGGCTGATGAGTATGTGATCAGTATTGTTTTACCTTCTTTATCGGGGTACTTTGTGACTCAATGATGATATCTTTTGAACTTTGTGATGGAAAATATGATGTATACCTTTAGAAAGAAGAATATATAAGGAGCCTCCTGGTGTTTAATATATTGAGTATTTGATGTACTCGTGAGTGTACTGGTGATTGTTACATGGATCACTTGTTGTGTTATGGATATTGGTTGTCATTTTGTAGCTACTAATGATTTTTACATTAATAATCTTTTATATTGGGATGGTATGCTAACTACATATCACAATTATGATTAATATTGTTACTATGATTGATTGGCTGAACAACAAGGGAAAAGGGGCTAGGTCTCTAGTGCAAAATATGATTACATTAGGTATTGCATATAGTTGTGTTTGTATCAATCAGCTGGGAAGCCACCTAGGTTAAGTTGTAAGGATTGCTTGCATAAGAGAATGGGAAATAAGGTAAGGTTTATATATGTGGAATATGGCTACAGTTGGGGATAATTATGATTGGTTGGGTGTTGGGTAGTATGCCAAATGCATGTATATTTATCCTATTGATGTCCTGTTATGTGTTAGCAGATTGAGTTAATAGGTTGAGGGGTTGATCTTCTAAAGATCCCTTATAGATTGTTATATTGATTCTCAATTGCATACTGATGGGTCATTATATTTTTTATTAGTTGGGCCAGCCAAAACTGTTGTTTGATGTTGAGCATAC